>CM026205.1:2154866-2167366 GCA_014839995.1 Xenentodon cancila
ATTGTTGGTATGCTCCATTAAAGAAAGAAAAACCTTCAAAGATCACTGAAACATCTTCAGACTGAGAAAAGGTACAATAAATAATCATATTGAAAACTGAATAAAGAAATACAGATGTTGCTTTTGAAATGTGGCTCAACATCAAGATTAATTTACTTAGGTTACATAAAAATTAAAAAGTAGATATAAAACAAAATCATTTAACACAAACGTGTCAACAGTCAACAATGGAGTAGGCTGAAGTTCATTACTTATTGTATATTTATAGTTTTCTATTCATCAGACAATCAAGGTTTTCAAAGAAATGTTTCATGCCTGCGACGGTTTCGGCTGTGAACCCCGGCCTTCTTCAAAGCATCATCTCTTTAAAAACCGTGACTGTCTGATGAAAAGAAACCTATAAATATTGTATTATGGAAGACAAAACTAACCTGATCAGTCTATTCACTGCTTATTGTTGCTTATTCTGTACAGTTCATGGAAAATGAACACAACGAAAACCAACAATCTAAAAAAAATACATAAATCTTGATTTTTTGAATTATAACTGTTATCTAAATCTAAACTGTTAATTCACATTATAAGATGTACACTGATGAGAAAGATGTAATTAAGGTGTTTTTTACCGACAAGCATTTAAAGCCCATTTTAGTTACCCATGTGCAGATGTTTCCTCCAGATGAAATTCAGATTAGACTTTAGATCTCTTTGCTTTGGTGAGGTACAGGTTTTTGTGTAAGAGTCCGGTTGATAGGGAAGCAGAGCGCCCAAGGATGAGGCTGCCATAAAGATGAATGCTTCGGGTGAAGGAGAGAGTTGAATAAAACAGAGAAAATAAATGAGAAGCTGTAATTACCCAGAGGGAAAGGTCAAGACGTTTAGGTGGGCTTTTGTAATTAGCTTTATTTCTGCAAGCAGAACAAACAGATTAGTCTTTTGTGAAATTATATCAGAAAGGTTAGCCAGACCTTTATAGGAGGAGGATTAGCTATGTCAGCCAGCAAACATCTCCTCCGGACACACAGAAACACACTCAGAAATGAAAGAATACAGTTCGGATCAGCTGAGAGGACGGCTGGAAATGAGAACATTTAGGAGGCAAGATTTTAATTGAAACTAAGTCAAATTATTTGATGAATTCTTAGTGAATGTAATTAAGGTGATGAAGTGACTGCAGGGCAAAGAACTTTTTTGCATCACACTGGCATTCCCATTTTGCCATCAGGGACCTCATACTACAGTCCTGTTTAATTAGACTGGAAGCAATTTTACTCACCTAAAATGTGATACCTGGACTTCAAATGTGGTATTGGATTTTATGGAAAAATATTCATATTTGTAGAGTACTTTTAATCAGTAAGTTTTGCTCAACAGCAGTAAAATAATTCGGCAACATCTATAACAGTTTTCCTTGGAACTAAATTCATAAAGTACATTCTGCAAAGTTGCTTTTGTTTTCACAGATGTTTTATTAAATGTTGTCCACAGTAAAAAACAAACATTTGCAACATGTGCAAAATATGATTCCTAACTCTTAATTAAATTTAGAAACACATTATTCACTAGAACGTGCTTTCAGAGGTTGGTTCTGTGACACATTAGGGCCAGCATCCCCACTGATCTAGACACTCTCCAGTTTGGCTCCTGGGGAAGCAGATCAACAGGGAATGCCATCTCTTTTGCACTTCATGCAGCCCTGTCTCCTCTAAAGTGCCCAACACATACGTCATGATGCTTTCTGTAGACTTCTTTTAATACCAAATCCCACAGAAACTGGTAGGAAAACTCAGCAACAGGGACTCACACTGAGTTCTGCTCATGCACGTTAGACTGTCTCAGTAGCAGACAGATCCTCCACGCTCAACCTGTACAGAGGAGCACCACAGGGCTGTGTCTCCAGTGATGGAAATTTCTTATTTCAATTCATTTACTCTGCTATTCTCTGTCACTTATGAGTTTATTGTGAGAACACTCACATATATCATTTGCATGCGATGATAATTAAACATCAAATGAAGTCTAGCCATTGCCAAGTCTTTTTTCTAAAGTGTTATTTTCATTCTTACTCAAATATTAGTATTTCAGATATTTTTCCACAAATAAGTAATCATATTAGTCCTTTAGCTTCATTCAACTCCCATTGATTGAGGTCCATTTCACGAGCAAACTTCATAAATTGCAGGCTCATTGCTGTGCTGGGATCAATAGGAAGTCTGGGCTCCTCATAAACGCGGTTCGTATTGTTTTGTTTTCCTAAACAGCTGTTTTCATTTTTTAAATGAACATATACTATTTTTGTTCATAAATGATTGATGAAATAAATCATATCTTGTTTTTTCACTGGAACAGTAAATATGTGCCTGCTGCGTCTTGTGACTCTTTAACAAAGTGGAATCAAGTCTTTTTTTGCAGAACATGAAGAAACCAGTAATATAAAATGAATAAATAACAACTAAATGAGTGAACTTCTAGTCATGTACAAAAACATATGTCTTTGTTCATTGTGAGAAAAAAAAAGTCAGTGCATTAGTGTTTATTCAGTCATTTGACTTTGTGTTTCATCAAAGAGTTCTGAGAAAAAACAAGTTATTTTTTCCATTTCACACTTTTGGATTCTGAGTTGAATCCAGAACTTTGTAATGTGAAAACCTGGAACTGAGACAGTGACTGGAAGTGAAATATACAGCAACTGAAAACATAATTTCTTATAATAATTCAGGAGTTAAACAGTAGACAGACAAGGGCCTCGTGGATGACTGCTGGTATGCGGTGAACTTAACCTCCTAACATGAACATCTTTGCTATTCTTTTTGTGTAAAAGTTTCAGAAAATTCTCTAAATGTGTGTCTTTAATGTAGTTATTTTATGTAGACATACATGTGAAAAGAAATACTTGATAGATTGTCTTCTGTGAGACTGTGCTCTATTAAATACATCTGCTGCACATAAAGGTCTGTCTGTGGCTGCAAGCTGAGTGAATAAAAGCACTGCTCAATAATTTGCTGCTTTAAGGTGGTCTGATGCAAAATTAATGCATTTCCTTCTCCATTAATAACAACCTTACTTTGTTTTAAGATGGGCTGACTTTAATTAAAGTAAGCTTCATCTAAAAATAAGATTATTTTAATACGTTTGGGACTTGGAATGGGACGTCGAGCACAGCGTCTGGTTTGCAACTGAATTGCTGTGTAAAAATGTATAATAATAACTATATGTTGATGCATAACAGCAAAATGGGATGAAATATTAAAATTTGACAGAAGTTCGGAGTTTTGCTGTGTTGCCTGCAGTCAGATGGTAGAGAGTGTGTCAGGATGTAGATGACAACAGTACAGCCGTAACGCTCTCTTTCACACGCACTGACACAGTTTTTCCATCTTATTAATGAGCAGAGCTTCTGGGTGCTGCCAGGCCTCCAAACACACCATCACAAGCAGACAGAAAGATCATTTTTAACCTGCTGGCATAAGCACTAAAACTCCTGTGCCCCCCGTCTCACCCTTTTGTGAGAGCCTCTGCCCTTCTCCAGCTGATGAGATCTTCGGTCACAATAGGTCAGTTTAGACCAAAAGCTCCAGCATTTTCATAGCAGTCGGTGCTCTAAGAAGGGATAAAATGGTTTAATATATAAAAACAACTTTTTTCCCCCATATTTCCTGTTTCTTTTTTCTTTTCCCTTCTTTTTTTCTCACCACAGTCGCTCATCAGCAGTCCTCGCCTGATAGAAGGACACTTTTCTTGCTGAATCAGAACTTTGAAATTAAAAAAGTGGTTCAATTTTCACATCTCCAAGTGAACAAAAGCTCGCCATGGCAAGTTCAGGGAGTTGAAAAAGAGATAGGGTTCTCGAGTAAGAGAGCACAGAGAGCACAGGGAGCAAAAAACACAAACAACAAAGCCTCATCGTTTTTTTTTTTTGGACTTTGTATAAAATCACAAGCAAATGTAATGAGGTATTTTGAAAATTCAGACTACAAGGTTTAAAGTTGTGCTTCAAACAAAACGTTTTATGAGATAAAATTGTTCAGTTTATACCTGCAGGCCCTGGGAAATAGTATCCAGAACCGCAGCATCAATGTTCATTCCTATGCTGATGATACGCAGCTGAAACCAGATGAAACCGAACCGTCAGCCACATTTCAGGAAACTCTTAAGACATTAAGGCCTGGATGTCCACTGTTGTTTTTTTTACTTCAAAATTCTGATAAAACAGAGCTTTTTGGTTTTGGTCCCAAAAACCCTAAGAACAGATTAGAAGATGTTGTGATGGCCTTCACAGCCTCCACAGTACTACTGTGTGAACCCTTGGACTTGTTTTCGATCAGGATTTGTAAGACCAGGTTTTTTTCAACTCTGCAATATTGCGAGCTCCTAGTGTAACTAGTGATGGGTTAAACGCAGACTCCCGAATTTCCCCAAGGTTATCAATAAAGTGTCAAATTTAAGATTAGGAGCATCCTCTCCCAGAGTGATGCTGAAAAACTAATTTACGCATTTCTATCTTCTGGACTAGATTACTGTATTGTGTTGTTGGCTGGATGTCCAAGTAATTCTCTGAAGATCCTCCAGCTGATCCAAAATGCAGCAGCGGGAATGCTGACAGGAATCAACAAGAGAGACCACGTCTCTCCTGTGTTCACTTCCCTCCATTGGCTCCCCGGAAAAAAGAATCTAATTCAAAATTGTACTACTTGTGTATAAAGTCCTGAACATCTCCAAGACCTATAGGTTCCTTATGTTCCTAACAAAGTTCTCCATTCTTAGAGAGCTGGTTTACTTGTAGTTCCTAGAAGATCAGACACAGCTTCATCCTGGATGTGCTGCTGTGGACCTGCTGCAGGGGGACACCAACATGGTCCACTGACCTGCAGTCCCACCTCTGACCACCTCAGGGTCTGCTGTCTACACCTGTTTAGATAGTGGTCTCTGTAGTCCACCAACTAACCAGGTACCAGTCATATGTACATAAAACTCTTAGCTCTCCAGCTAACTGATAAAGACAATCAATATATTTGTCTTATGCATCATTGACAATATATCCGTGGATCTTGTCTTGCTGTTCTTCATTCTTTCTTTCCTACCTCTCTTTTCCTGCTCTGCCTGGCCTTCAGCAGGACGGCGCTCCCTTGTGAGCCAGGCCCTGATCAAGGTTTCCTGCCACTGTTTGGTTAAGGTTTCTCTCCCACTAGGGGAGTTTTTACCTGCCTTTGATAATGTCATAATTGCTCAGGCGTCATGTTCTGGGTTTCTGGAAAGATCCTAGAGACGACTTGTATTATAATAGACACTATATAAGCAGAATTGATCTGATTTGAATAATTTGTTTTTGGCTCTCAATTCTAGTATATTTCTGCTTCAACCTTCATTTGAATGATCTTTTTGCACCTGTACTTGAAGAATGAACTGACTGGCAGCTTCTGTATATCAACACCTGAGCTCATCAGTACTCCACAAAGCCACCAACAAGAATAAGCAAGCTATATTCTGGCCTTGATTTTATATGTTGGGGTAAGTTTTTAAGCACACATAATCATTGTGGTACATACTTTCCGTTCTAGCTACTAGGACATTTCCGGCTCAAACGGTGTTGATGGGCCTGTCATTCTTCACAGACCCACCGGTCCAGCTGGGGGTCACTGTATTTAAGTAATAGTGTGGATAGGGTCCTTACAGACCATGATCACTTCAACCTCATACATGTACAGGAAGCCTACGGAAAAAAAAAGTGTTTGTACTTAACAGACACCTTCAGCTTCACCGCCTCCCCCAAACTATCATTCTGATCCAGTGGTAGGGAAGCTAAAGCCATGAACTCTAGAGACAGTGGTATATTTGTTTTATGGTAGTTGACCAGCACAGAGTTAAGATGAAGTAGCTGCAAACAGATGGGGATTATTTCGGAAACGGTCTCTTATATACTTTATGTACACTGATGGCATTAAAATAACCTTGGTTCATCTGTGGAGACCTTATCCACATTGTCACTTAAGTGGACATTTCTGAGTATTGTCGATGCTTAAAATAGTTTTTCTATTCTGACATTTTTGTTTGCCATCTAGGCTATTTTTAAATCCATGATGTTGCGAACATATATTCTGCTATAAACTGCTTCAGTTACACCTTTTTGCTCAGTGATTTTGTTAATGAAACTTTACGCTCATTACCACTTTTCAGCTGTGTTGCTGCAATTAATTTTAAATTAAGCTGATATTTTTATTGAAATTCTAAAATATTGGTTTTATATGATTTGCAAACCATTGTGTAGATGTGTACACAAAATTACCCAACTTTTTTTGAATATTATGTTGTACACAAACTAAAGCAGGATGACAGACATGAAGGGATTGAGCTTCCACAATCACCGGTTCTCCCTGTAGGCAAATAAATCTGTAAAAAATTAAGATCCTGGCCATTGTTGGTGGATGTGTCTGTGCCATGTGCATCAATGTGCTTTTATACACTTTCTACTGATGCTCTGATTAAATGATCTGGTCTTGGACCTGCTTCTCACTCAGTGGAAACCTGATGACACGCTTTAACCTCACCTCTTTTTTTCCTCACCAGAGTGTTGGATCATAACTGAATGAATCTATACATTTATCAGCAATGGGTTAATTTTCCATAAGTCATATGAAGACACAGTTACCTGTCAAAATGACTGCTGTTGAATGGATCTGCTGCCACCAAACACAATCTTTCGTTCCAATTACTCCATGCCAAATTAAAAGACGAGGTTCTCAGAAAGCATTAAGGCACATTAATTAATCTGTCAGAAGCTGGAGGCTGAATGTCGAGTCGAGTCTGAAGATGGTCCACTGCTGACGCCTTGATAATAAATAATAAGAAACACCTCGCTGTTTTTAATGATGAACAATTTCTAGTTTAGTACTGACTACTGTTTGCCATTAATTTTTAATCAACTGCTTCTTCTCCATCACTCACTGGCAGCTTTTTTTTCCACCTTGGTGCTCCCTGTAATAAAACCGATTTTTTTTTCTCATATATACAACAAAACAGAAAATGGCTACAAGTTAAATTAGTTTGCTTTGGTGGAATATCTATGAACTTCATCAGCATACATCAAAGACGCTGAACTAAATACAATTAAATTGTTTTCTTAGAACACATTTCATAATGAAGTACTCCACCGCTCTTTTGCAGTTTGTTTCAAAAATAGTTTATTAAGGGAAATGAATTGTTCCAGATTAAAACCGAGGTATTTATAACGTTATAAAGTCCACAATCATTTCCTTTGTCTTGCTCACAGTCAAGATGGGATTATTATTCCCACACCAGAACACAAACTGTCCACCAAATCTCTGGACTCAATCTGTTGTCCATCCCTGATACACCCACACCCCACAACTGCAGTCATCTGACTGTTTCTGCAGATGACAGGACTCTGACTTGTACTGGAGGTCTGAGGTGTACAGCGTGAAGAAAAATGGTAAGATTACAGTCCCCTGTGGTTCACCACCTGTTTCTTCTGGAGTTTCTTACATAGTAAGGCAGGCTGCATGTTAAAGGCACTGCAGAAATCGAAGAGCATCATCCTCACAGCACTGCCTGCTTTGTCCAGATGACTGTGGGGTCGTTGACGCAGATAAATGATGCCATCTTTGACTACAACCCCACGACCATAAGTAAATGTTGTGTATACACCACAAATAAATAAATTAATTAATCCTTCATCAGTGCACAAAACATTTTCCCTGTTGTCCTGCAGATTGACAGTTCTACTTGACACATTTAATAGAGGAACTCTCACACCAAGGAACTGCTTTCAAAATAAAATAGGAAATAACACTAAACACAAAGAGGAGTCCAAAAGAACAAAGGGCTTAAGTACACCAAGGCTGAAGTTTGGAGAAAACTCGACCAGCGAGCTCAATCATTGGCTGTATTCATCTTTTCTGTCCCACAACCTTGTTATATAACAAAGTTATATAATTTACCAGATCAGTTACTGGTTTTAAGATGGATATATGTTAGACTCTCCTGCCTCCTCATTAGTCTCAGATGCACTGCGGAAAATATAGATTTAAGGGACTTTTTAAAATTACAATTTATTTCCCAGCTCATTTAAGGGTTCATAAATGATCTCTAGGAATTAAATGGAATGAACTCATTTACCCATGTAACTTTAATAATCATTTAAACATTTACTTTTTTTCAGGATTTTATTTTCATATTTCATAAGCATATGCAGACAAACTTGACAAACATAAAGAGTGAGCCCAGTTCAGAGTAAATCATCACACATTGATTCACACATATAAAACTGTACATTCTTTGTTAATTGAAATGCTAGATAGACAAAACCAAAATAGTTTCTCACATGTGGGACAAACTACGGAAAACTGCACGTCTGCTGAAACCGTCAGCTGTTTTAAATCAAAACAGTCGTTAATTCCCCAAACCGCACTGGGAATCGTTTTTTGTATTTATTTGTCTGATACTATTTTAGTTTTTACTGTTTAATCTGATGAATTTGTTTTTTATAGTAATTTTTTTGGATTCGTTTTCTCCTGAAACTGCCGAGGAACAGATCAGGGCACATGTGACCTCGTATATCCAGTCTGGGTGATGGGAACCATGCAAACACTGCAGATGGAACAACACGGTGTGTTTTTCTCTGTAAGTTTTCTTTGTTAATCTAATTTCCATTTCCTTTGGCTAATGTGCTTTACAGATGAAAACAACTTGGTTCCTTCCACTTTCACCAGAAACTCTGCTCTATGTTGTTCCGAGTGAATCATTAGTAAAACGCATGAATTAGATTATCCCAAGAGGTAATTTATGAAGCAGATCAATCAATTATTAGGAAAAAAAAACTGATAAGGATGAAAGCCAGAATTAGTGCCACTCTGCCCTCAATAGTTTACTGATGATGATCTGATATTGCTGTTACCAGGTTTGAATTTCTTTTTCTAGTTTCCTTTACTTTCACTCTTATATAGCTTTTGTAGTTTCTCTTCTCCATGCAAGGGATGTCAAAGTCTATATACAACTGAGTTATACTCTCTATATACAGGTTGCACACAACTGCAGAATGTGCAGTATGAGAAATATATCCAGATATTGTACTTCTTTGGGAAATAAAACTCCTGTATGCACCTGACCAGTCTATGTCCTGTATCCAGGGATTGCAGCTGCTATTACAGCTCACAAAACAACAACAAAGCTGTTTACGTCTGCTTTCCGAAGTTGGAAGTCAGCTACAAATGCCGACTACACATTATAATACTTTGATTGTCGAATACCACTGAGGATGACCACAGCATCAGGACACGCACACTGCATAACCGTGATACTATCACATCAGCATCGCACATCAAATCACATCAGCAAAACCCAAATGTCATAAAAATAAACTGAAATACATTTGAAATTCATGCTTGGGTTTCAAGAGGAGGAAAGTATCTGACTTCAAAGAACAGGTTGGTTTATTTATATATTGTTCTTTTTATCTATTTATGTAAACTGCTTGTATGCACCAGCTATTAATCTGCTGATCATCTGAATAATGTCCAACAGATTAATGTGATTACTCATATATACAACATTTACACTCCTCAGCTTTCCTGCGGAGATCTTTGGAAGTTGTTGGGGAAAAGAGTCCAGTCCTCAGATGCAGGAAGACCAGCTTTATGCTCTTGCTACGGTCCCAGCGGGAACATGGGAACTCTGTTCTACTTTTCTTCATATCCTTTGGACTTGGAGATGTTTGACTGTGGTCTTTTGTTTGAAGTGGGAGCTGAACTTCACCACTGCACCCGTTTATCACACATTCTGTTCATATTAACTACAGACAGACGTTCTAGGGGTCTGGTTTGGTGGTCTCAGGATTTTTATGTTTTCTTTGTGGCTGATGTGGTCCTGCTGGTGTCATCAAGCCAGAAGCCAGTGTGAAGCAGTGTGCATGAGATTCAGCACCTCCAAATCCGAGAGCATGATTCTCAGGCAGAAAAGAGTGGAATGCCCTCGGTTGGTAATGAAGTCCTGCCTCCAGTGGAGGAGTAGGTTTTCTGGGGTCTTGTTCATGGGTGGGGGAACAATGGAGCAGAAAAACCACAAGCAACCCAGTGCAATGTCAGAAGTAAAGACTACCATTTTGACCTGGTGTAAAGAGCTGCACCAAAAGTTAAGCGCTCTCCCCGGTGACTCCTCTTTCCAGGCTTGTGGCCCAGACCTCTCTCTTCAGCCACCTCCTCCAGCCCCTTTTGGTTAAGCTGCTGTCCCTCCACCCAAACGGGGATAAGCGGCCGGTAATGGGTGCTGTTTCTTCATGTGTCTGATGCCTCCACCTGTCGACAGCTGCTCTGTGTTCATATCAATCAAGTGTTTAATAGAAGGAGCAAGTGCTGCTTCATCAAAATCCACTGACTGCTCGATATTTCAACCAACACCGTTATCATCCATCGTTCACTGATCTATCGATGAACTTGTTACTTTTTCCTACAGTTGCTCATCTGATTTATTGCTTTAATTTAGGCTTGTTGCTTACCCTCTTGTTATCACCAGTTAACTTATTGATCTCTTATAATTTGACTGATCCATCTGGTTCATGATTTGATTGCTCTGTCATCTGTTTATGGAACTCGATTGCTTTTGTGTTGTCCCATTATTCTACTTTTCTGTCTTGCATCTACTAACTGCTTTGTCTATCAAATGATTGTGGCATCATCAAAGTATTTAAGTGATGTTTGTAGTAGACAATCGACTCTTTTCTCCCCTGATTTCAGTTGTTCTTTATTTATAAAATTCCCTTTGTGGGTTTGCTTTACTTCTCTGTTGACAGATTGATCTATTATCCAATTATTACATCTCCCTGTTATTTTATTGTTTTCAGTCTATTAATCACATTATTATCATTTCCCTTCATTTTATGGGCAAGCAAACGTTCTCATTACATACAAACAAATGTGGCATGGAACTTTGCAATTTACTTATGACTGTGACAAATTTTGTGTAATGACAGCAGGCAAATGTGTTAGGCTCTCAGTGTTGCTCAGCTCTTTTAATTTCACACATAAGGTAAACACGCACTTTAAGAACACGGCAGCGTTCATGTAGAAATACATGCAGGAAAGCAAATCGCTGCCCACAAAAGCTTATCTTTGTTTCTACTCACACTCATCCATATGCAGGAATGTCTGAGGTGGAGGAATGCAGTGAAGGATGGATGAACAGCAGGAGGGATGATGGATGGAAAGTTCAGCATCCGTTTAAAAGATATATATAGAGAAAAAAATGGTTTCAAAAGCTGAACTTAGCCTGTCGTATAACAGGAGGGAGAGACAGTCAGTCATTCTCCAGGTGGTCTGAAACCAGTCTGGCTCTGTGATTGGTCCCCTGGGACTGTCAATCACGTCTGTGAAGTCAGGTGTGACCACCCTTCCCGCTTCGTGATTGACAGAAAGTTCTGCCAATTAGAGTTCCAAACACACACACACACACACACACACACACACACACACACACACACACACACACACACACACACACACACACACACACACACACACAGATACAACCTCTCTTCAGGGTTTCTGCAGCTGAGTTGAGCTGCCGTCTCCTCCTGCTGTAAATGTCACGTCCTGGGAGCTCGCCTCTTTGCCACGATGGCATGAACTAACCTGAGTTAACCTGAACTAACCTGAGCTAACCTGAACTAACCTGAACTAACCTGAACTAACCTGAACAAACCTGAACTAACCTGAGCTAACCTGAACTAACCTGAACTCACTGATGGTTGCCATGGATGCCTCATCAATCTCCATTTTGTTTCACATTTAACTACATTAACGAGGATGTAGACTGTTGTAAACAGGCAATGATGCCTGTGGGGACATATGGAGAGAGCTGGGACTTGTTGAGCAGCGCTTTGCTTTACAATCAGTGGAGGGGAGTGGAGGGGGTGGAGGTAGAGGGGGCGGAGGAGGTAGAGGGGTGGAGGGGGTGGAGGAGGTAGAGGGGTGGAGGGGTGGAGGGGGTGGAGGAGATGGAGGGGGTGGAGGAGATGGAGGGGGTGGAGGAGGTAGAGGGGGTGGAGGAGGTAGAGGGGGTGGAGGAGGTGGAGGGGGTGGAGGAGATGGAGGGGGTAGAGGGGGTGGAGGGGGTGGAGGGGGTCGGGGGCACACTTTACGTAAATGCACAATTGTGCAAAGCTCCTGTCTTTTCTCATCTGATTTTAATATTGTTTTTGGGAGAATACAACCCCAGACATCATGTATACAACTATTTTTTTTCCACAATGCAGTTATTCAGCCAACAATAAGAATAATGATAAAAATAAAAATACAATACTATCAGTAATATACTAAGTCCTTTGTCCTTTCAGCTTTCATTTGATTTAAGAGGGTACATTTCACACAGATGCTGCTGATCATTAACTTGTGAAGAATTTACATCAGTAAGCGTACAAAAGTCTTTTAAAAAGAAAAAAAAACGACTGGGTAGTTTGCTGGTCTGCAGCATTCACGTGCGCTTTAGTACTT
>CM026205.1:2169866-2237366 GCA_014839995.1 Xenentodon cancila
TTTCTGGAAGTTTTTGCAATGCTGAGATTTATTGAGATGCTGATGAAGCTTCTCCTTAAAAAAAAGGGATTTTAGTGTTTTTGTTTCCAGTCGATGTTGACTGCCTTTCACAAAAATAAAAGCAATTAATAACAGCACTGCTTCACCACAAATGCACAGTTTTACATAACAAGGACAACATTTTAGCCTTCAGTTTCCACTTGTTTAAAATCCACTGAAATACTATTGATTACTCTGTTGTCCAGTGACAGGTCTCTGATTAGCTCAATGTCTGGATAATATGGTTATTGATTATGGTGGCATTTACACCACTGATTAGCTGTTGTGTAAGTAATATTGATTATCTTGGTCCTTATCAAAAAGTCTCCTCAGAGGGCTGCTTCACTTAGACCGAAAGTACTAGTTCACCTAAATGTTTTTCACTTTTTTTTCCAATAGATCTTTTCTGAGGCTTCATAATTTGAGTAATATAACCATTTACATCATTTGAAGTGATGTGTTAAAATAGGCTTGTTTATTATTTTTTTCTTTATTTGAAAAGAAACCTGACTAATAGGAAAATGCTTCAAATTTGTAATTAATTTATTCAGACCAACGTAAACAATCTAAGAAAAAGCATTCGAAGTGTAACAGTTGTCTGAAATAAACTCAATTGATGTTAGTTAACAAAACACACCAACATTTAGCATTTTTTCCATGTCATAGTGTGAAAAATTATTCCTAATATTAGAATAATTTTATATTAACTGATTACAATTTGTCATTTGCAACCATCCTATAACTTCAGAAGGCATAATCAGAGATCAGCATTTGAAGGAATTTACAATTTTCTGTTATAATAATTTAATTACCAGTGTGTTACTTCGCAAGATTTGGAATACTAATAATTTTATGTATCTGTTCTTGATGAAGGTTGTGCCACGGTTCAATACTTTAGACACATTTTTCCTACCTAACATAATTATTATCAGAGAGCTGTTATTGTCCAGAAGTCCCTGCAATAAAACTCTGGTCCAAATTGGACTTATGAAAGATATTTAAGTGAAGATGATGATTGGAACCCTTAAAATAATGACCTTTAACCTTGTAATCAGAGCTGTGCTCTGATGGTGATCAGCACTAAACTAAGTTCAGTCTGTAGATGTGTGTTTGCGTTTCCAGGGTTACAGGATCTTAACATCTGTGATCCACCAGCAGGCCGACAGAAGACAGCAAGATGAACGTCTTCCGTTTACTGTTTCGGTCATGTAACGTATACTTATAATTCACAAATGGTTAAGACCACACCCCTTGTATGATTTGAAATCTGTTTTTATATTTGATGTCCATACATTTGACACAAAGCAACTTTATTTCCTACTTTCAGAGCAGCAGTTAGTGTAATCCTCCTCAACAATCATGTCAGAGGCTTTGTGCGTTCAGTTTTATATCCTCATGAATAAGTCTCATCAAGTCTCAGCTTTATTACCAGCTACAGTCAGGAACACGTTGCATTACTAGGAATGTGTTTTCTGTCAGGTGTAAACAGTAAAAACAAAAAGAGAAAATTGTGTAAAAGTCAGAAAAAAGTCATCTTATATGTACACGTTTTACAGATACACACAACAATATAAAGAAGAGAGAACATACATAAAAAGATACATAAATAAAAAGTAAAATGGTGTGAGAGTGACAGAGACAGAGAATGGAAGTGGCTGTGATTTACGGGGGTCAGCTCGGGGGAGTTGGGGCACTGTTGAGCAGGTGGACTCGTGACTCGTGAACAACATCTCTCCAAGGGGGACTCCTGCAAGTCTGGAGTGAATTTCAGTTGGACTTGACAAGAAACCACAGTTGCCATTCTTGCCGTCAAGGTGATCCTGCCTCGTTCCACCAATTTCAATCGAATGAAAGTCTGATTATGTTATGTACTTGTGGTTAATATGAATGTAGAGAACATTTCAAATGCTTAAACTGAGGAAATGTTGCATCATGAAGAGAACAAAGAGGGTCACTTTGAACCTGATGACAGATTACATCTCATTGTGTAGCTTGTCCTCTTCTTTTTTGGTTTTTCTCTTCCTCTTATGTACTGTATATGATCAGATTTTCAGTCTTCCCTGTTTATCAACTTATGACACAGTTTTCACAGAATTGCAGAGCTTTACTGCTGCAAGACTCTGCCTCTGACCTGTTTTATTGTCAAGGAACCTAAATGAATTTGTTCAATTAAAAAATAATTCATTAATCTCCAAAGGGGGAAACTGAATACCATGATGTTCCTTGTGTTTCCTTTTGGCACCATGCACTTTTCCAGCCTTTAATTGCACACTTCATCTATTTCAAATCAAGCTTCTTTTTTTTAAATTTACATTCACCGTTTGAACCTTTCTTGGAATTTGATTTGCACTGTACATAACTGAGTAAAATTATTTTATGTAAACTTCACAAATATTTTAGGGCTTTCAGGAGTTGCCAATCTAAAGATTCAGATGTCCAGAGTGCAGAACAGGTTTATCGTGATTATTATTTAGAGAGATGTGCATCTGTGATACAGCTGCAGGCCAGCGAAGGCACTGGGGTCCAAATACCAGTAAAACAAATCCGCTGCTAAATATAGTGGGAGACCTGTAGGATGAGGCAAAAATAGATGGGGAACAGGACTGAAAGATAAAATCATAGGAATATTGTGGTGTTAAAAAAAGAGCCTCAGCTTATCAAGTAATAACAATTAAAAGGATTTGTTTGGCACGGGAAAACGAACGGAGGATTTAATGGGAGACGGAACTATTAAAGAAGGGAGAGGCAGGACAGCAGAGCTTCATCTCACATCAGGAGCCTCTCAGATCAGTCTTTTATCTGGCTAAATACACTTTTAATTTGAAGATTCACCAAATTCTCTTTGCTGTTTCCATGTCCAAGTTCCTTTTCTGATTCCCTGCTTGGGTCAACGTTCCTACCATCAAAAATGGAGCAGGGGACAGGTACACACAACTTTGTGTAGTTTGATGACTAAATCTCTGTGTAGCAAGAACAAGGCAGAAATGTGCATTTGCAGCATTAACAAATATCACTTTAATGTTATTGCATGAATGTGCTGGTGGTTCATTTTTACTTCAGTTTTCAGACTCGAGTGGAAACGAACGCTCTCCTCCTCGATAATTTGAATATAAATACAGTAAAAAGACATGCTAATGAAAGCAACAGAAAAGAGGAAACATTTTAACTGATGGTGAAGTCTGACTGAAATGGAGATCATTGGTGACATACGGAAAAAAGATTTGCTTTATTATGTCCTGGAAGACTCAGAACAAAAACTGCTGAATGGGATAAGCAACATCCTTAACAATATTTAAAAGCATATTGCTACCAGGGTAGTAGGACAAGGTCCAACTTATGAAGCAACAGTCTGTTTTGTGTCATGCAGCCTTGTGAGATGATCAGGAAGGGACACGGCTGCTTACGTGAACAGATTTTAGAAGGTTAAAGCAGCACATGAACCAGCGGTCATCTGGTGTGAGAAAATCGATCTCCTAATGGTGGTTTTCTTGTTAAATTCCCATTAGGAATGTCTTCCAGCCCACCAGACCAGGCATCCTTTCACACAGCCATTACGCATGACAGCAGTTATTTACATTCCTTTTTAAATAAATGACAATATTCATAAACATATAAATAATACATAAAATCCTTGTCTTGGGACTTGAATATGGGTTGATATGATCTTTGGTTGTTTCCTTGTTTTGTCGCTAGTAATCCTGCAAAGATAAACACTTTTTTGTAAACTATATACATTTGTCTTTACCACCCCCCCCCCCCCCCCCCCCCCCCCCCCCCCCCCCCCCCCCCCCCCCCTTACATGTAAGAAGGTGTAAACGTTAACAACATATTGTCACAAGGCCCCTCATAAGTGGAGTCGGCCACATCTGAAGGATATCTGGGCTTTGTTTTTTTCCTCTGTGTCATTGAGGAGCAGTGGATTCTGAAGTTTAGGATGTCTTACAAGACATATTATGCAGTTAAGTTTGCACCTGCTCCATCATACTTACAGGATGAATTTCCTATGAAAAGTAAATTGAACTGAATTGATGTGAAGTGCACGTGAACGGTGTCTGCCAACTGTGGTGATGACATCTCATGCAGCATCAGCAGGTAACGTTGGTGAACTCTTAGACATCCAACAATGTCTGCAAAGCAACGTCATTATGTAACAAAAGTTACATAATGAAACTTTGTGTTACATAATGTGTAACCTGAAGATGCTACAAAAGGGGGTTATTTTCAAGTTTTACGTTTGGTGAAATAATCCTCTGTGTGGCCAGAAGCTGATTCTCCAGCCTTCAGTTCTTTCTAGCTGTAAATGTGCAGCTGTGAATTATGGGGGTGGAATGCAGTCAGGAGGGGTGCAGCTTTGCTTTCCTGGCTTTTCATTCCTGCCTGCCTGTCATCCTCTCATCTTCTTTTTAAAACCACACAGGACAGAACTTTGGCAACTCTCAACACAAAGTGAGAAAAAAGAAGACAAAAACATAATCAAGAGCGAGACGAGAAGAGGGAAGATGATGGAACATGTGCGGTGGATCAAAGCCACCTGGGAGGGAGAGATATAATTTAAGTCAGCCGCGAACAAATGATGTACACATCTAATGTGCGACAGGAGAAAAGACGAGGAAACCCGCAGCGAGGGACGAAAACTAACCTACTATCAGGGATTAGAGCGAGGAGCTGCGCCTTTCAACAACTTCCTTTCAGCCCTGAAATAAAAAATAAAAAAAAAAACAAATGAGGAAAAAGGCGCCCTGCATGCTGGGAAATTTTCAGTCTGAAGAGTCGGACATCCTGCAAGCCAGTGGTCTGAAACAAGTCATGAAACAAGTGTGAATCACAAAAGAGTGCGTGAGGAAAAACGTGTCCACATCTCAAAAGGATCCAGGGCTTCTTTGCACTGAACTTTAACAAAGGTCCCACTTAGTTTTCAGGTACCTACAACTGCTTGATACCAACACTCATCGCATGTGCTTTTTATTACAAAAGCTGTTTTATTTATGTTTTCCTTGATAGAAAAATAAGACCGGCGTTCAGTAGTCAATAACACTGCAACGTGTTGATGTGTGCTTCCAATCATGACCTCAGTAAAACAGAAATAAACTAAATAACGTTTTACATGTAATTTGTAGCATTGATAGTCAACTAAAATCTGGACAATTATGTTCTAAACACATCAACTGGAATTGAGTCTATAATAAGGCAAAGATGATGTCCAAAGTTAACGGCACGTGCAGACGTCCACACCCCCCTTTAATCCTCTGTCTTTTGTATAAAAATAATCTCTTCATTGTTGGTCTTTCCATTATGCAAATAAAACCTTGACTGAATAACACTGTTCAGTCTGTTTTTACTGTGTCATTATTTATTTAAACAAAATCAAGCCAACAAGGAAAATGCATGCAGTACATGCCAGGCACCTCACCGCTTCCACAAAACGTAGCAGGCTGCAGTTCAGCCGTGTGCTGTTAACCGTCACGAACTGACAGTCAGCAGGTACACGGACCTTTTCTTTTGTTTCGTCTTTCCTTATTTTATTATTTCAAAAATGCCAGTGGACAAGTGTTGCGAAATAGCACATGTGCCTATGCACCTGGTATGTCTAATGTAATTATGATGTCCACATCAAATAAACACCAAATAAATGTAAAGCTGAAGTCCTGGCAGTTTGCTGGTCTGGAGAATTTAGGTGTTTTATAACAATGGCAAGAAGAATGTAGATGTTAGAGAATCGGTTTGTAAAGCGTCGTACCATGATAAACAACTTGCAGGCCAATGTTTTCCAGTTAAGAAAAAAAAAAGATTATTCACAAAGGTAAAGTATTAAAGAACAGGAGTGAATATTGCAGCACATTTACCCCAAGGTCTCACTGTGCAGTGCTATTTGAACTGTGCAAAATGTTAAATGTTAAAGTCCTTGACAGCACAATTAAAAGAAGACTGAGAAATAGTTTGCGTTGAAGGGTTGCGAGGAGAAAGGTGACTCAAAGCTCAAACATTACCAAGTTTCAGAAAGCTGCATCTGCACAAACCACAAGACTTCTCAGAATTGCATGTACAAACAAGGACTTTGTATTTTGGCAAACTACATAACACGAGAACAAGCGAGGTGTTACAGCATATCAGCAACTACAACCACCCTCCTCGTCAACCATGGCGGAGAGAGGATGATGGTTTGGGCTTTGTTAGCAGCCACAGGACCTCAGCACTATGGAGTCAGTGGACAATGGACTCCTCTGTATACCAGAGGACTGGAGGCCTCTGATGCAGGAAATATGAATATCCAAGTCACAGTTTTTTGTGTTTTTGTTCCTATTCAAGCATTTAAAAAAAAGTATATTAATATTCACTGCTAAATGTCCCTGAGCAATCAGCATACGTCAGTATGAACTTAATGTTAAAGTTATAACAAAATAATTTATGGTAAATCTGTGAATAATTATTTCTTTATGCTTTGAAAAAACATTTTAATATATTTTCATATGTTTTAACTTTGCATTGGCCCCTTGCTTAGGCCTGAATAAGAAAACAAAGCAGCAACAAGAACAGGCATACTGTTTTAGTCCAACCCTTAAAACATCTACTGGATCCCTCAACTTTTACCTTCCAGTCTCCCAGAAAAGGAGCCAGGCTTAAATGCAGCCAGGTAGCATGTGTACATTCCCTAATCCTGCTGACCAAACTTTGCATCCTGCCCATCATCATCCTGCCCATCTGCATCCTGACTGCCTGCATCTCCATCATCCTCAGCTCCTCTGTCACTGTTATTGTCTGGGAGCCAATCATCACTGGATTTGGAGGTCATTCCTGTACTTTTCTATATGGGTACCCATTTGGGGATTTTTTGGGGTTTTTTTTCCTGCATTTTAAGTTAATATATGATGAAAGAAACTGAAACAATATTGTATTTTTAAATGAATACCTTATGAAAAGATCACAAAAATACACTGATTTCAAATTCAATTCATATTCAAAAATACAGAATTTATCTCTGAAGGATGATGAATGTAGAATCAAAACAGTTGCACCAAAAGGTGAAGTAATGAAATGACTTGAGTTTGAAGTATATCTGATGATACATTATGTCTGCTTCATTGGATACATTGTTTACTGTGATTTACTACTTACTTTACTTGTTGCTGTTTTTTATTTTTTTCAAAAATGCTGGAATGGCATTTATACTCACATGTTACTGTATATCATCTTTGTTTGTTCGTTTTACCTCTATGGTTCCTCTGGAGGACAAAGACTGAATTCAAGCTGGCTGACTTGTGGAGCACTGCTGGAATAACCTGTCAGAGAAAATGAACTTGTAGTTACAACGACTGACCACTGAATACATCTCAATGGGGAGGAGCAGTAGAGAGCAGTCGAGCTTACCACAGCTTACCCTGGTCTGCAGTGAGCATGTTCCCTTCGGCTTCCCAAACAACATGACTGTGCCCCGTACAAAGAAAAACGAGCTTCAAGTCCATTCTTCAGAAACCAGTGGGTCACATGACTTAATGCTGTGTTCATTTCTTTTTACAGTTGATGCTTTTGAATGGCTGTCCAGTGCAGTGGCCATAATGTGCCAGAAGGTCAGAGGAAAAAGTGAGGAACTGTACCAGACAGCTAAAGCGTGCAACAGGACAAGAATCTGAAGAAAACCAGGAAATGCACATCAGAATGGTCGACTAAGCCATTCCACAACCTTGTTCCTGTTATTTCTCAAAGTCAAAGTACAGCTGAGCATATGGGAACGCCCAAAAACCCAACTCACCTGGAGTAGCTGGCAAAGAAGACTGGCCTACAATTCATGAGAGGCTAAAGTGACAAAGTCAAATTTAAGTCATTGGTTGTAAAGATGGATGCAAGCGCACTGAATCTGCTCTCTGAACACAAAGTTTTTATGATTCGTCTTCTCAAATATGTTTGGTTTATGATTACTGAATGCCAGCTGTTTGCCGTGGCACCTTTAGCTTATATTGTAGCTGTGACTGTTGATTGGTTCGTACTTATTCAGTTCCCTGCGCTTTTAAAATTTGGCCACATTTTTAATCAGAAGTACTCCTCATTTTAGTGCTTCAATTCACACGCCTCTAAATGAAGTTGCTGCAGAATAGAACCAACAACAGTGAAAACTCACACACACAGTCAGACACACACAGTATAATTGCTTCTTGAAAAGGTGACGGTGGTGAGCAAGCAGCATTACTGTGCCATGACGCCACAGTAACATATTTTGATCATTAAATCGCTCGCTACAGAATTTTATGTAACACTCTGCTGCTGTGTCTTTTCCTCTGACAGATGCTAATTGAAACTGGCCAATTATGTACAAAGGAAGGCCGGCAATTTGTAAAACAGACAGCGGGTGATATATGGCGAGAATTGGTGTGCCTTCAACCACTTTCCACTAAGGACTTCATGAATATTCACTCCTCATGCTGCCTGGCCATGGAGGAGCCGCAGAAACTAACTCTGAGCGGAAATCAAACAGGGCAAGTGTCTGACGCAACAGGAGTCAACAAACACGCACTGGCTGATGTCTCATGAACTAACACACTGTAAACTCCATCAGCAAGAAGAGGGAGTGTTGGGAAGATTAATTAAATGCTATTCATAATCAAACAGACATTAGTGGGATCATGGTGTGAGTTGACAGTTGATGAAGTCCCTCAGCAACAATGGAAGCTGCTACTAGTTAGTTGGCATTCATTTGATTTCTGAGCACTGTTACGGTTGTAAAAGTGATATTTTTGGTAGTTTTTTGTCATTCTGAAGCCAAGTGATGTAACGCACCCACATACTAGTGGTATGTGTAGTACTACAGTGGTAGTAGTTTGTGCACATAAACATAATATTTTATGAAGATGCCGAGGAAGAAGAAAACTACAAAGTAAGAATATTTGAATAATTCAAATAATTGTATAGACATATTCTATTTCATTTAAACATCATATTTCAACATTAAAAAAGAAAAAAAAAACTGAGCCCAACCTAAATTCTTGTTTGAAAGACTGCTGCTAAACCTAATGTTAAATGGCAAAGTCAACAATGTTCTTACGCTCAGCAAACATTAATGTGGCTTTTCAAATCCTGAAGATGAAACTGTTTTCCATATAGAAACTGAATATTTATGCTGTCCTTAATGCTACAAACCATAAATAAAATAAAGGCCTTTAAGAATCAGTGGAAAGTCTTCATGATCAACATACACTTACAGTTCTTATTACATCCATATATCACACGAGCCTTGGTTCTTGACATTTTAATAGCTCTTCATAACATTCATTACATGATAAATAAAACAAAATGAAATAAACAAGTCATTTTACATAGCTTGTGTTTGCATTTGCTTGACATTTCTGTAATTAAGCAAGATAATTTTAAAAATACAGACAAGCCAAAACCTTTTGATGAAATGAAACAAAGTGTTACCAATTTGCCAAGAAACAGTGAATTTTATTTTGGATTTTTAGGTGTTGTAGGAAGTAAAGGGCAGGGAAGAGGAGATGAAGAAAGACAAAGGCATAAATAAAGGACTTAAAGGAGGTGGAAAGTATAATTCAGAAAGTCTTTTAGCAATGAAAACCATTTGGAGCAAGAAAATTTTAATATTTAATAAGTACAAATTTGTAAATGCTCTAGTTGTCATGGTGGCACAATAAAGAAATCAAATTTAAGTCATACGACAGCCAAAGGAAGATTAATAAGTGATTGATTATCTTGCAAGACAGCTGCAAGATACAGATCAGTCCTTCATCCATGGAATGTCCACATGCATCAAATCTGGAAGACAGAAGGGCAGAACAAGCAGAGCTCTGTGGCTCCTGCAGAGGTGGTAAACATGACAAACCTGGGGTCCGGCCAGTTTGTGGTCATTCACAACTGGTAAGTCATTAAACAAAAAAACATTTTTAAAAATTCACAAAACTTTATTAATGAATTAATTCATTTACATTGATTTCATTTTCTGTCAGTGTAAAGTGTGTATTTAATCTGTCTACTACTGGCTTCAGAAGGGAGGTTCAGCAAACTCTAAAATACTAACTCAAAAATGAAAAAATCCTGATATAAGAAACTCAATTTCCTTAATCAAATCTGAGGTTTAAAGCAAGTATAAAAAAACGTCATCATTGGAGCTCTGTTACCATGTTATGATGTCATTTTCACTATGGTGATGTCAAGTAAACGAAAAAGATTTTTCAACTTTTTGTTACAATTAGAGTGTTTATTGCAATCATATAGTGCATTTGAATACACGTTTTTGTGGAAAAGTAACACAGCTCAGCACAATCTGGTTAATCTGGTTGTAATTTGACTGAGTCATAACGTACCATAACTTTCTGCTTCACTCAAGACTGCTGGCTGCTTTTTAGGGAAAACAAGCAACAAATGCAAAGTTGAAATCAGAAAAAAAGAAATCTGATCTCGAGTAAAACTGGTAAAGAAAAACTAAGTCTGTTAAAATTTTATAAAAATCTTAAATCATTTGGTGTAATCAGCAGTAGATAACTGAAAATGCTTTTTAATGAGCGCTTTCATCATAAGCCACAATTATAGTATCAGTGCGAGGTAGGATCTCTTGAGGGTCCAAGCGATAGGCTGGGCTTTGAAGCTCAACGCAAGAATCTTAAATTTAAAGAAACTGATATAACAGAATTTAACAATTACTAGCCCACGTCCAAGATGTTCTCTCTCTTGAAAGAATTTCTATTTTTTTTATACATTTTATTGCACTAGCAAACTGTTCACAAATTGTAATAAATGTACTACAATTTTAAGATGTTTCTATGGCTTTTGAAAAAGCAGCTCACACAGTGCTCAGGGAAACACTTGCCATTGTAGGACTGCCTTTCCTTTACTGTGGGATGGTTTGAAAATGATCTCCGGCAGAACTCGAGAAGTAGAAGGCTTCATATCCACCTGCCTCAGCGTAACAAAGCCTGTTCCTCAGGGGTCAGCTCTGGGGCCACTCTTGTTCATTTTATATTTTAACAACCTTGACTGCACCCATTACTAACCAGACTCTCCATCAGTTACAAGAACGTTTTAATACTGTCTTATACTCCATACCCTGGCCAATTTACAGCAACGTTTTTCCAAAAAAACTAAAACTGTTCTCAACTTCTAAACCAAAGCCTCTGTTCTTCCCACTCTTTATTACTTTCCAAAGCAGTGTATTAGTACCTTAGTAAAAAAACAAATGTGGGGATTCTGTTTGCTTATTTTTCTTTTATACCTCTTTAACACTGAAAAAAATATTTCAGCATTGTTCCACAAAAAGCCACCCTGGAGTTTTGTGTCTGCTCTTGATTGAAGCTCAGGGACAGATGAGTTATTAGTCTTCCTGTAGGTTCTTGCTGCAGACTGAATTGCGTCTTTGTTCCTATAAATCTAATAAAGAGCCTGATTGCTTTTGCTAATCATCCTGCGTCTTCCTCCTGCTGCTTATTGCTGCCATTAATTTCTGAGATAACTGGCCCTCCGCTGGAGCACAGAGGCACTGATAACAGCATTGTGTGAGTGTGTGTGTGTGTGTGAGTGTGTGTGTGTGTGTGTGTGTGTGTGTGTGTGTGTGTGTGTGTGTGTGTGTGTGTGTGTGTGTGCGTGTGTGTGAGTGTGTGTGTGTGTGTGTGTGTGGGTTTGTTAACTAAATGTGGGGAGTTTCTGAGTGTTTTTGTGTAAGAAAAGATATTGTATCCTGGTAGAGTACAGAAGGTTACTTTTTTCTTCTAAAATCCTACAGGGCCGCAATTTTCTTTTGGTTGCACTCAAGTGGGTCCCCTTTCTGCGTTTACTCTACCCACCCGCCAGGGATTTATTATGTTTTTCACTTTCTATGTGACCTTATGTGAAGTGGGGCTGCAAGTAAAGAGTGCGTTTAGAGGTTGTTTTTTTTTCTCTTTTAATCCTTACCTAAGAGGTCCAGCACCAAATATGTCGGCACAGGTTTTCAAAATCTTTTGGAAAACTGAAATATTGCAAATTTGCAAGAAAGTCATCATGTCCAATAGTAACACAGAATTCGATTTTAATGCAAGTGAAGCAGTCTTCCAGTAAACAGAAATGACCTTTTTTTTACACCTGAAAGTCATCTTCAGTGCAAGCACAGGTTTGATAATATCAGTTAGGTTGCAGTCCATTTTCGGTGGTTTCTGTTTAACAAGCAGAAGCCGTCTTTTACATTGGAGTGTTTAACACTCGAATTTAGCGTGTCGCTGGTCCCTTTCACATTAACTCACCCTGGCTGGCGTGTCGAGCTGGCCTCGCCAATAACTCACCATAAAGGGATCTTCAGAGTCGTGTTCCCTCCCTCCAACTTGGTTTCAGGCACCACGGAGGCAATAACATGTCTGTCCAACACATCTTTGAGTCTAGTACTCAGCTGGACTCTGGTAGCTCTTTAACTGTAACTAGCTTTTTACATGTTTTTGTTTTTTTGTTTTTGAAAGTAGTCTCTTCATTAATATTATTGATTTTAATCATTATTTTTCATTCCGGTTTAGATGCTGTACTGGTTTATTTCCTTCTGAATTCTTAATTTTATACCACCTTGTATAATGAGTAACAATGAACACGTTGTTTAAGTGGGAGGAGCTGGTTGAGATATCGAGAGGCCAAATTGTGCCTAGGCTGAAACCTCAAATCTCCTATGAGCGGAAAAGTAGATATTGTGGATGTAAAGCAGGAGTAAAGTCAAGAGAGACAAAGAGAGTAAGTTTAAATCAGTACTTCCAAATGTTATCGGGGGTAATGTCTGGTGGCTGCAGGTGCATATCCCAACTTCAGCATCTCCCTGCCTGGATTTCAGATGATGGTGAAGACAGAGACAAGGAGAGGAGTGGAAGAAGAAAAGTGGTGGTACTGCATTCTTTGTCAACAACAGAAAGGGCCAGATTATAAAAAATGTAATCTCAAGCCACCTCAACTATACAATTTAACTTGTTCCAAAGTAGTCCAATGAAGGAAGAAAGAAGAAAATCTAACAACGATATTAATTATTTCTTCATTATGAACCCAACAGATTGTGTCAAAACTTTTAATCAGTGCAATGCCTTGTCCTGACCAAGCACCAGGCAAATGTGGAAAGGAAAAACCACCATTTAGCTGGTTGGGGGTTGATAGGACATGAAGGATGAGAGATCAGAACAACAAATCAGGAACACCTGCTGCAAAGAAGGAACACAAGCTTATAACAACAACGTCATTAGAGTTGGAGTAGAAGAGAACAAATGGAGGAAAAGCTCATGGGGGTGGTTCCATAGCAGTATACCGGATTTTTCACGACATCCCGGACAGGTATAACTGAGCATTATCAGCATAGCAATGGAAATTCATTGCATGCCATCTAATGTTATCCATGACACGCTACTCTGAAACATTGTTTTTGCAGCCCAGATATTTAATTGTGAGCTGTGAGTTTCCATCCTTATCATCTATGGATAGATTGTTATTGTAGCAGCAGTTTACATCCCGCCGTCAGCTGGTACAGATCCTGCGTGTGACATCATCAGTTCTCCTGTTGCTAGGTTACAGACCCAAAAACCCAGCACGTTTTTAGCCATCACTGGGGATTTATCTCTGCCACCATTTCCAACGTGTCAATAGTTTGTCAAGTGTTCTTTGGATTTGCGTTATGCAAATGCCAGAGATGCATACAGCTCCTCTGCATGATTTGTTCTCAGCAAGGTGGATCATAAGCTGGTCCCTTTTGCCTCCACCTACAAACCCATCACCCAGAGACAACCTATGACCAAAAGAACTGTGAGGAGGTGGTCACAGGAAGCTGAAGAAAGAAGTCTGCAGAGGTGTTTTGAGGCTAAAGATGGGGATGTACTCTCTGAGACACGTGAAGATGACATCAATGCCATGACTTAACGTGTGACTGACTATCAACATCTGTGTGAAAAAAAGCACAAGCACCAAACAAAAGGAGGACTAAATAGATGGAAGTCTCAACAGAACCGATTAACTTGGCACATTTTTCAACAGGTTCAGTTGAGATACAAGCTCAGCATCTTCCTCTCCTGCCCACAACCAACAAGACCGCCCATCCTCACTTGACTCACAGCTTCCCTGTCACACCTCAGCCTCTCTACCTCTAGCAGTCAGGTGAAGAAGCAAGTGAAGGGATTGAACCAGAACAAGGCTGCAGGTCCGGATGGCGACCTGAAATCCTGTTCAGACCAGCTATGTGGGATTCTGCAACACATTTTCAAGCTCAGCCTAAACCAGGAGAAGGTTCCATTACTCTGGAAGACATCCTGCCTTGTTCCAGAACCAAAAAGAGATAATCTACCTTCTCCTAATGACTATAGCCCTATAACCCCAACATCTCACATCATCAAAGTCCTTTATTAGCCCAGTTGAATAAGTAAACCAGCACCTTTCCATATTGTTGTGGGGTTGAAGTGGAAGATGCCATCAAACACCTGCTTCAATAGACCCATAGTCATCTAGTCAAAGCAGTAGTGCTGTGAGAATCATGTTCCTTGATTTCTCCAGTGGATTTAACACCATCCAGCCTGCATTACTAAATAAGAAACTCCAGAAGACACAGGTGGATTACTCCACAATCACCTGGATTAGAGACTACCTGACAAACAGACCACAGTTTGTATAACTGAATGGTTGTCTAACCAGGTGGTAAGCAGCACAGGAGCACCACAGGGAACTGTACTCTTACCATTCCTCTTCACCCTGTAAAACTGAGACTTCCAGTACAAGTTGGAGTGCTGTTATTTGCAGAAATATTCAGATGACTGCCGTTGTGGGGTTTATCAGTGATCGATAAGAGACTGAGTCTAGAGATTTGGTGGATGGTTTTGTGGCATGGTGTGAAAACAATCATCTCATCTTGAATGTGAACAAGACAAAGGAGATGATTGTGGATTTTAGGTCAGACAGGATTAAGACTGTTCTGGATCCTCTGGAGCTGATTTTGCAAAGAAGGATACTTAATAAAAAGAAGATCATAGACAACCAAGAGCATCATCTTTACAACACAGATCTTCAGATCTGCTACAACACAGACCACTACAGACGATCTTTCTTCCCACAGCAAAAAAACTCTCAAATTACTGAAAGGATTTATGTCACGACAACAGTTAATTTCCTTTAGGGGATTATTGAAGTATTTTGAATTGATTTCACCTGGCAGGAACGATGCCAGTCTTTGGATACCTCAAAGGGGACATGGAATCTAGTTTTAGACTAATCTTCCCAAATTCTGTGGAAGCTCATCATTCCTGTTTTTACTTTTCTCGGCTTCCAACCCAAAAGCCATCCCTAAATATGTCAACACCAGAAAAAAACAGCTTTTCTGTATTAGTTTAATGAGTTTTTCTGAGTTGAAACATTAGGCCTCTGTGACCGGACAGCTCAGTGCCTCCACTCCCAACTGCTGGACATTTAGCCTGAATCTATGTACAGATTCACTTCCTTCCCATCACAGCGCTAATTAGCCAGAGACACTGCACTGAGCTGTCTGTGGGCTATTCTTTTTTCTCTTTTTACTTTCCATGTGACAGTCCATGTTTTTATTTCTCTGTTTTTAATGAGAGGTGTTTTTCTTTTTCCTTTTTTTTTGTTTTTGCCAAAAGCAGGTCTTCTCTTGTTCTAGGCCCCTGTTTCCTTTCATGCAACATTTTGCTGTAGGGTGGCATAGAAAGTATAAGCAGTCTTTGATAACCTGAGTGATAATGTATTGATCTATCCAGAATCACATGCAGGACTGTCAGACAATTGCCAGCAGTGATAAATAGCTCTAGTGAATATAATTAAACTCATGAGTGTGTGATCTCATACACAGGAAGTTATAGAGTCCTTTCAGTGCTGGAGGGTACATCCAGACAAGTAGGAATATAACAGTATTCCATTAAAAAGCCCATTAATCTCTAATGTATTGATTTTTTTTCCCTTTTGCTAATGGACAGTATTGTCTCCCAGCTCTCTCAGTGACACATCAACAAATAAAGAAGATGTCTCTCAAACGCTTCTGTTTGAGGCCTAATTGGTCACAAAGAGGGTTCATCTGTTTAGTACGACACATCAAAGCTTGGCGCTGTTGAAAGTGAGATGAGACCCAGCGGGCAGGTGAAACCGGCTATTTCTGCTTCACTGAATGATCCACTCAATATTCACATTCACTTGTTAAAAATGGTCCAGGTGGAATTAAAGCCTATATCTGCTTCAGCATCCTATCGATTTCCTGTTGAAGCAAGTGAGTCCTCAGAGTAGAAATTTGCATTAGGCTTATTGTTTGAGTGACAGATTCCTCTGTCTCTACTCAGGAATTATTGTAGTGATTCGAATGGACAATTTGAGAACACAACACAGATTGAACTACATCAAACTTTGTCTCATTAGGTTTACAAACCTTGCAATGTGCTTTGTGGGACTGGAGAGATGTAAAACCAGCCAAGCAAATTCAGAAAAAACATGTCTTAGTCAACAGTGATTCACAATACCCCTTACCAAAAGTGATGCAGGCAAGATCAAACAAGGGGATGAGATGAGAGGGAAAGTAAAGGGCAGTCAAAGACATGTAGGAGGTCAAAATGAGCTGGAAACATAAAAAAAAGAAGAAATAGATGGAAGTGGACCAGCAGAGGTACTATGAGGCTACTGAGGGAACAGGTGAGCATGTTGAGTTGCAGATGGGGGATTACACAAGGGGTGCATTGAAATGGCACTTTTTTCCATCATAGATCAGAGAATATGAGGCCTCGGGAATGCTGTGTGTCATATTTCTTGGTTTTTGAATTGTAATCCATTTATACCCATTTTCAGTTAGTTGATTTAACAAATAAATTGATAGAAACCCAGACAATCGTAGAGCTTCTGGATTTGTTGCTTATAACAGTCCGAAAGGGCCAGAGTACACAGTTCCCCTTTTTTTAAAATTATTATTGTCATAATTCAGTTGTATTCACCTTTACCTCTGTAACAATGAAGGTGTACAAAAACTTTTATTTTAAAACGACCTTGTGCACAAACCTTTATTTTGAAATAAAAGAGGAAGTAGGGAAAACTATTTACCATAAATTGGAGAAAATAAACATGATAGAAGAGCAGAAGATGAGAGCCGGTTGTGTGGTACACTACAGCAGCCAGTAGAGCATGTTGGTCATGCGTTTGTTGACACAAGTGGGGATCTTCTGGACATCTTTGCTTCTCAGTCGGCCTTTCATGGATGCTGCTCTTAATTATCATCACAATTACTTTCAATATCATTAGTTTAAATTGAAAAATATTTTTTGTCCTCTTACTCCTCATACTTGCAGTACCCCATAGAAACTTTCTATTTTCTATTTATTTAAAATAATGTGGGTTTTTTTCTTTTGTTTGTTTTCTTCTGATGTGGGGTTGTAACCCCAAGGACAGCACAAACTGAAATAATTGTCTAAAAAAGTTGGTTTATTAACTGATCCTGGAAGCTTGACTTTTTTATGACTATTGTACAAACTCATATATGCAAGACAAATGATGAAAATATTTTCACTTTGCTTTTCTTCGTTTTTTGTTTGTAAATACATGATGTTTACTGATAGCTTCTGTATAAAAGATCCTTATTCTGATATTAACTGGAGTTTGTTTTATTGCCATTTCAGTTTCACCATATAAATCAGATTCCACAAGCTCTCACTCAACGCACAAGAGCAAAGAAGCACACGTTTGCACACCAGGTGAGTTTGGTCTTTTTGATTTCACTCAAAAGTGGGACACGTATGTCTCTGCTGTGTTTGTCTCCATCCTCCGATGGATGAAGTGATGAAAATGTTGAACTAATGACAAATGGGCTAAATTGAACTGATATCTTTCTGTCAGCTTATTTATAACATCGACCCAAAATAATCTGCAGATGTTTTAGTCATGGCAAGGATGTGGTCCAGTTGAGCCAAAGCGCCGTTTGGAACTCTGCTGGTGGAGAATTCCAGGTGTGTCCTGATTCAACACAATCCATGTGTTTCGCTGTGGCATCGGCTTGTTGCAGGCAGGCGGACAGACAGAAGGCTCAGTACCAGGACTCACAGCTGTTTATCTTCAGGAGACATGAGGGAATCTTCACTCCATCTTGAGAGAATGTTATGCAGGCCTTGGGGTGATCATGCAGCTGATGAAAAATAATGTCAAGTAAAAAGAAATGAATCATTGCTGAGCTGGGCCAAATAACTTCAAAATCATAATATGAAATTTATTAAAACTTCCAGGCAAACAAATGCTCTGGAGGAAAGTTCTTCCGCCAGGGCAAACGCCCCTAAACGAGGATATCTGGCCATCTATCTCTGTTGTGTCTCTCCTGTGTGCCCGAGTGTCAGTGTCCGGAGAGCAGTTGTACCCAACTCAACACAAACCAACACTCTGACAAGTCCACGCTGACAGAACTGAGAACTCAATTTCAAAACCAGAAACCTCAACTGAACTAAGACGAGGAATTCTGCAGTTTCATGGTGGACTTTGGGCTCTGGGCGAGAGCCAATCATGGCTTTCTACATAAAAACGACACGCAGCTTAAATGCTTATTAAAAAAGCTATTACGTGACCTTAGGAAAACAGAGGACGTTGACACATAATGACCAAGTAACAGTCACAGAATAAACCTTAAATATAACATTGGTTCTAAAACTAATAAGTTAACACTGTTTTTGATGATAAATGTTAAAAGAGTGTTTTCATTAATCACTGGGTTATGAAATCACAATAAGTCATATTGTCTTTAATCAACTGTAGTTTAAAACACCGAAATACTAAATTTAAGTGAAGTTACAAACTTTAGTCTGAAACAAAAATTTCTTTCTTTTTATTAAAATGTGTGACTGAAGGAATGTGGCAAAGTTTTTATGGCTGTTTTCTCCACTTACCTGTCTGGGCCGCCGCGACAGCACTTTAGGTGCTCTTAGGGAGACCTGCCCACCTGCCCACCTGCCCACCGATGTAAATTAGCAGACTGGTGCTGGTCTCAGGCTGCTACTGAAAAACACACAAACATCTGAGCACCTGGACCCAATGGTCAAATGTCCATTAACACCATAAAGGGGTCAGGTGAATTTTCCCAGACCCTGGGTTTGCTGCAGTGTCTGTACAGAACATGGAAGTATGAATGAGAGTCACTAAACTGCATCTGAACAACAAGACTTCTGGAACAATGTTTTATGGACAATGTGGAGTTGTTTGCTCTTGATTCCAAGTTAGAAATCAAATGCCGTGTTTGAGCAGGAACACTTCACACCCATTGTCAGAAACATCCGTTGAGAGGAGGTGCTTTGGAGTTTTCTGGATACAAAAAGTCTTGATTGTTCTAGAGGCAAATGTGAGGCTGTGTGTCTGACAGCCAAAGCTTGGTCAAAACTGGGTCATGCAACGGATCCAATGATCCAAAGCACACCAGCAAAGAAACATCAAAAATGCAGAAAAATGAAAGAATCAAAGTTTGGTTGAAGCAGATCCCTTTTATCTGTTCAAATATCATTTTAAGTTTCATTTGAAGAAACATTGGCTTTTAAAAATAAAAAATGACAAAAAAGACAAAAGTTCCTTTGTGCTTTGTGCTCTTTTGTGCCCAAAAACCTCTGAGCTGAAGCAATGTTATGAAGAATAGGCCAAAGCTTCTGGTGTAAGACGATGTGAGAGACTGATCTGGGAAATGACTACATTAAATAATTGCTGCTGAAGTTGGATCTACAAGCTAATGAATCAAGAGGAAAATTAGTATTGTCCCTCTGAATGTAAATTTATTTATTTATTTAATTGAATCACAGGAACCGTTGGGAATGGAACTGACATCCAAGAGAATGTGGTGCTCACTGTGGAGCCACTGTTTCTCCACTTTGAGGATAAAAACTAGTAAAGAGTGTTTTTTCTTTACCCTGTCTGCATCATCTGAAAGATCACAGAAGGGAGCGAACTGCAATCTTAGGGACTCCTTTTCCCATTTTCAGCACTGCTCTTGTCCTTCTCCTCCTCCTCCGAGTGGGACGTTAGCCCATGTAGCTGTCTGCTCTGATATATTGTTCCAGCAGCCGACTGGCTGGCCGCTGGTCGGGCTTTCCCTGACTGATTTCTCATTCTGACCAAACAGCAGCTAATCTTGGCAGGAGTGCAACGGGGTTCCTCATCAGGCAGACAACAGCTATAAACAATGCAGACTGATTACTGCCTGGAGTGTATTTCAGCCAGCCTCTGCAGGTTCCCCGGTCTTGCCCATTGTATACCAACACTGTTATGTCATCATGAAGGAGATACCATGCTTTCCAGGGCTTTTTTATCCTGGGGGATGACAGTAATGACACCGTCCTTTTGTCCAAGTGTCTTATCACTTAATTCCATTAACAGCAAACCTGATGCAAAATCCTGTTTGGGTTCCCTGTGGATGAACTAAGCTGCAGTGTGGTTCAGAGATAGAGAAAAAAAGCAAGAGAACATTGTGAAGATATGGCAAATACAAGTAGACAATAAGGGGGTTCTTACATTTACTTTGACTTGTGTTTATTTGCAGAAAGCATTAGCCCTGGATTAAATGCAGCATCTCAAGCCTGCAGCACATCCCAAACATGATTGATAGGGGCCAATTAAGGCTGGTAAGATGGTAAAAGAGAAAAATGAGAAAAGATTTTGTCATATATCAGTGATATGTAATGCATATGTATATATTTATATATGCACAGTGATCTGTCTGCCTATTCATATTATATGTGAATGAATGTTTATTTATATGTATATATATATCTAAGCACATGTATGTTTGGCACAATTACAGACACCTATACTAGTGTGCAACCAACTGTGATATAGTACACAACACACAATATATAATATCTAAAGAGATGATAAATGTAGGGTGATTATGTGCCTCAAAAATATGTTTTCAAATTGGTCTTTAGTGAAAACTGCACGAATGTTATTTATTTTTTTATTATCTCTCCTCCCACACTTAACATTTATATGTACTAGCTGACTGCATGTATACGATTTTGGTATACTTAAACATGTATGAGCAGTTAAAGATACTTGTATGTATATGGTGTATATATCATTTTTATGTAATTTATATGTATCAATACTCCCCACCCCCCCAGCACTGACACAGAAACTTACATTTACTCACAGACCTACAAACATCCCAAACGCACTACGCACACACACGTCAAACACTAAAATTAAACAACTGTAAAGGGAACGCTCCGCCCCTTTTCTCTGTACTCTTCTTTTTGTAAATACCTGGTTGTCCTACGTTTAACTGTCTCCTTTTACTCCAACACAACATGTTATACACTCATTCACACACACTTCACCAAACTGCACCTGTCACTGTCTTGTCTGTTCTTTCCTGGTTTTCCACGTCCCACCGTCGGTGACCTTAGTCCTCTATGAAAGAATTTTTTATTCTTTTTATTTTCCTGCTAGGGATCAATAAAATATGGCTAAACTGTGAAGAAGGCTGGTGAAGGAAAAACACACACACACACACACACACACACACACACACACACACACACACACACACACACACACACACACACACACACACACACACACACACACAACCCTCTGTGATGCTTAATGGAGAATTTTGAAACAAAATATGCAATAATATCGACCATGTGCTGCACCTCAATGTACTTTATGTACATTATACTACAACTGATGATATAGATTTGGAGGACGGGTCTTCACCATCACTATGAAACCAACTTCCAGTTTGGGTGAAGGAAGCTGACACCACCTCCACCTTTAAACCAAACTTCAAACGTTTGTGTTCAGTAAAACATCTAGTTGGTGTAAACTTTAGTGTGTCAGGACCAGTAGTCACAGCTGCAGCTGAAGGACCAGACTGGAGCAGCTGGTCTTCAACACAGCTTCATCTGGATCTGCTGCTGTAGACCTGCTGCAGGGGGACACCACCTCTCACCCTTTTCCCCTCCTCTTCTTCTCTTTCCTTTCTTCAGCTCAGTCCATACCTACTGCTTAGAAGCAGGCCAGCTGACGAGATAATATTACACTCTTGGATCTGTCCTTTTCGCTTGCTCTTCCTCTGCTGTTCCTCCCCCTCTCTCATCTCCCTGATCAGTATCCAGACTCTGTCCCTCCATTGCGGCGCAGTGGGCGTCTCCTGCATCACTCTCACCTAACCGTCTCATCCTCTCTCACGCAGCTACTAAACTCACCCGTTTCTCTCAAAGATAACGTGATTTGTAAGACTATTTTAAAAGCTAATGGATGTTAAAACAAATACAAAGATTTCATGTAAATGAAATTGTACATATTTTTACCACAAATAGGCCTATTTTGAAAAAAAAAGTTCCATCGTTTAATGAGTGTCCAGTTCAGCTATGTCGAGGCCTGAACTCACCAGTACTCTACAAACCACTGACAAGAATAAGCAAGCTATATTCTGGTCTTGATTCTATATGTTGGTGTAAGTGGGTTTTTTGTATTCTTGTTGTGAATAGACACTATATAAATAAAATTGAATTAAATAAATGATTTCATAAGCTGACACCTTACTTTGTACATTGTCACATAGAGGTGTGCATGTAAGCAGAAACGGCCCATCTGTACAAATGCAACGGCTTGGGAGAACTTTGAGGAAAACATCTTTGCATTTGCGTTAAGTTGGGCAAAGTTCAACGTTCAAACTTCCTGGATGCTGTCTTCTTTAGATGCTTTGCATAAGCATCGACCGAGCCCTTTTCCTTCCACAGAAGATGAATGAGATTCTTGCAAAGTGAGTGATACTGATAATCAGCCAAGTGATTTGTCTGCAGTTGGAATAAGACTAAATAACAACTGAAACACCTTTTACATACCAAGAATACCAACATTACAAACTGCAAAGAAATATACATGTCATCTGTAAAGGAATAAAAATCTGAGTAACTTTAAGAATTCATGTTTTTCTTCTTATATGCATTTAAAATATGATCAGCTTTTTCTTGCTGTATGTTTGCTGGTAATGTATTTCAACGTAACCAGAAGGAAGTAGATGGGAGGCAGCAACCATGAGGGTCTCTAACGTGATATGTCGCTCCTGCAGAAGCTAATGCAGGAAGTTGGGTGAAAGTGACACTAATTCATGACTATCCGTCGGCTCAGAGCACTTAAGAGTGCAGCAGGAAGATGTTACCAACCCCCTGAGGCATCATCTTAATCCTCTCACCGAGCTGAATCCGGCCTCCAACGACACACCGGAGGCCACAGATGTGACCGGAGGTCTGATCCTGAAGTGTTTTATCATGAATCTATCGGCTCACTCTTCATACTGCTGCAGATTAGATAAGAGCAGATCCACTTTATTTCAGCCAGCAGGGAAATTCATCTTCAGCATGAGCGCTGCTGCAGCAACGGGGATGTGACAGAAAGTCATAAAGCTCAACGACACATCATAAACACAGCATGAAATATAAAACTCATCACAGCCAGTTTGTTGTGTTGCTGTAAAACATCGCACACACGAAAGGAAGCACTTCCACGTTGTTCACATAAAGGAAAAAAATCATTTTGTTAAAGGTTTGTAACAACTGGGTTTTACCAACACCTTATTTGTCAGTCAATTTAAGTGAGGTGGAAACTCCTTCTACAACTGAGTCACTAATAACATTTGCCTCTGTTTTTTCTTTTCATTCCAGTTTTCTTCAAACCTGACATTTCTTTGATGCTATATTTTTACTTCTTTTTTTCCATCAAACTCTTCCCCACTGTTCTTTCTCCATCTTTGTCACTGGCTAAATCTTTTCTGGAAATAAAATTGCAAAGTGAGAGAAATTCCAATCTGTATTTCCAAGGTTCCCCCCATTTCCTGCCTTTTTCTCTATCCTCTCCCCGTTATGGTTGAGTGGAGTGGAGCAGGATCCAAGTGCAGGAGTTTCAAAACAAAAGCATTGCAAGCACAGAAAGGGCTTGTAAGCCGGAATCCAAAAAGTAAATTAACCAGGCCATCAAAAAAAAAAAAAAGAAGAAGAAAGAAACACAAAAAAGAAAATCGAAAAAGAAAACAAAAACAACAGAGAACCAGGAAACAGACGGCAAGGACAACAAACAGATCGGGATGACAATCAGATGGGTTAAAATAAGGCAGGAATGGAAAGACAAGACAATATATACTCACAGGGCTGGCAAGACCGGGGCAAATCAGGGAGAAGAGGACAAGACACGAGAACAAACCAAGACAAAGACAGACCTTCAAAGTAAAACAGGAAGTGAAGTTAACAGAAACTGGAGTGGACAGAAGCAAGTAAACAAGACCCAAGAACACCAACATTACACCAAACCTAATAGAACACCAAAACTAGAGAACCAACTATGACAAAAAACTAAAAACTGAACAGCCAACCACAACACTCACCTTTTACGTCCGATCTTTTCTTCCCACTAAAAATCTTGTTTATTGACTTATTTCCTCATTGAATGGTTTATTTTTTTTATTCCCACATTTTTATCTTATTTTGTTGTTGTTTTTTTTCAATATTCAGACAGACTTGTTCAACATTTCTTTTCTTGCTTTTGTAACATAATCCATCACATGCTGTGTTGCAGTGAATCTTTTGGAAACTTTCTGAAAATGCCTCTCAAAACAAGAACAGATCAAGATTTCATATCAATACCAAGCCTATATATATATATGTATATATATTTATATATATATATATATATATATATATATATATATATATATATATATATATATATATATATATATATATATATATATATATATATATATATATATATACATACACAGACAGGTGGAGGTAACACTGGGATGGTCAGAGGTGGGACTGCAGGGCAGCATGCAGCTCCTGAGGTTCTGACCTGCAAACATGTGCGGAGGAGAAAAAGAGAGGACGGACCAGCACAACAAACTACAAGAACAAGAACTTTTGTACCTTTGATGATGTGTCTCTGTCTCTCCTCTCTGTTCTTCATTCTCTTGTTCTGATCTCCTTTTTTGCTGCTCCACCCAGCTGGTCTTCGGCAGGAGGGTCCCCCCTTATGATCCAAGTCCTGATCCAGATTTCTTCCCTCTTAAATGGGAGTTTTTCTTGCCACTGTTTGGTTTAAGGTTAGTTCTTACCTGCCGTTGTTTATGTAATAATTGCTCGGGGTCATGTTCTGGTCTCTGGAAAGATCCTGGAGACAACTTGTGTTGTAACAGACGCTATAAAAGTAAAATTGAATTGAATTGAAATTTGGCTGCAAAACCACAGGAACATTGGCGTTGGCATCACCAACAACATAAGACGTGAGAGAGCCAATTTGGACCTGTGATCACAGATCTTTCCAAGATTCTTTCATGACAGCCACATTTCGTCTGAGGTGACCAAAAATCAGTGTGTAGGAACCTTAAAAGTAGAAGACACATTAGGAACACTGGGATTTGATATCTTTTCCAGGAACACTTTGACCTTGAGGAAGTTGGTAATCGGTCCACCAGGTCCACCAGGACAACTCAGCTTCCTGACCTTTGGACGCCCTCTAGCTGTCAGTCGAGGATCCTAACAAGTTCATAACTTAGGCTTTGATCTTGCCCTCATTGTCATCCTTTTCTCTTTCTCCAGATCACATTCTTTTTTCCTCCAACCTTCCTTTTTCTTTCATGCATCGTTTTTCCATTTCCATCTTCTTCCTCAGAGTTACCTTTGTTTTCCTTTATTGTGGTCCCTTTTGCTTAGCAGCAGGTTTCTTCATTTCCACTACTCCCCTTCATTTTGTCCACATTGGACATGGACATGTTGTCCATTGTTTTCATTCTCGCCTCTCCAATATCCTACACCATTTTGTTTCAGTTCATATATCATAGTCTTATATCCTCTTTTACAGTTCTTTTCTTTCATTTCCTATGCTTTACTTTGTTCTGCTGAGTTCCTCCACCTCCTCTTCCATAAACAGTGTGTCTCTGGAGGTTTTTTTCTCAGATAAATGGAAACCATTTTGTGCTTGCATTACACTGTAAATATTGAAAGTGGTTTTTGATTGAATTAAGCTTCCTTTAAGTTATGTGGTTATTCTTTTTAGTTGTTGTTGTAATTCAGTTCCTAACTGTTTGCTTTCATCTTGTGTAATCAGTAGTCACTTTATCCCAAGCCTGAATCAAAATTTCCCCTGTAACAGGCGGCGTTATTACAGTGATGTTTGTAGAGCAAGCGTACAGGTGTTCTCATGGATCTGTGAGAGCAGCACGGAACGCTACAGTTCTTTGGAAGATGCATGTCTCTTGCTGCTTTACACTGGAGGAATAAAGACATGTTAATATTAACTGGCCAAGACTTGTTTCTAGACTGAAAAACACAAGTATCACATGATGTCACTAAACACACAAAGGCTGGCTGGTATTGAAGGAGATACTGATTGGTCTGCCGAAGGATTTATTCACATTTATCTCTGAAAAGCTTTCTGGCATGCGGCTCTGAAGGTGATCTGGTCATACAGGACTTTCACTCTCATTGCATGGAAGAATAACAAAATAGCCTCTACACATATTAGAGTGACTGTGTTCTTTGAAGAGTAACATTTATTCTGTTGTTCAAAGAATATTTTAATTATTTAAAATTCATCCATCCGTTCATTGTCTAAAGCTGCTTAGTTCAATTCCAGGTCACCTGGGTCCCTGAATTGTGCACACCCTGGACACGTCAGTTTTTGGACTGTGGGAGAAAGCTAGAGTAAACAGGGAAAACCCTCACAAGCATTGGGAGGACAAGCAAACACATTTTCGACAAACATATTTTAGGGCTATGAAAACAAGAAGGAAATTCCAACAAACACAGAGATTAGTCCTAAGTGAATTCCTGCGAGACAAAATGAGAGAAGCACAACATTAATGGCAGTAGTCATAGCATCTAAATACATGAAGAGTGATGTGAAAAGAGTGAGGAAGGTGGTGTGTGCAGAATGGGAGGTTCCCCAAGAACCTAGGCCTACAGCAGCTTAACTAAAGGCCTAGTTCAGGGCCACCTGGCTCAGCTTTAACTAGAAGCTTTACCAAATAAGAGTGTTTTAAACCTAATTTTAAAGGCAGAAAGGCAATTTTCCTCCTGAACCCAGACTGGGTCCACAGGGAACACAATAAGAACATTGTGTTCCCTCTCCTGTGCTCTGCCATGGGAAAAAAAAGTAACTGAAGTATCCACCTTTTGAAAACTGTGGGAACCACGAGTGAGCATGTGGTATGAAGCACTGTTTTTGGATAATATAGAGGCTACTTGCATTGGTGGTCTGAGGATTGTATCTATGGTTTTTGGGTAAGGGGTACTTGGAGTCAATCTCTTTGCCATATGCACCTGCGGCAGATTGTTCATTGACACGGCTTCTCATATCACTGTTATGCAGATGATACATAACTATACCTATCATTCCCACCAGACTACCCCCAATCTCTGTATGGATCTCAGCTGCCTCTCAGACTTGTCTGCAGAAATGAGGGGTCACCATCTGCAACATAACTGTCTAAGACCCAGGTTCAGGTTATCCCTGCCCATCATTTGTTCAGCCTCGATATCAACATAAATATTGCACTTACTGTTGTCACTGCCACAAAGGGTACAGAGAACCTGGGTGTCATGTTTGAAGACCAGTTATCTTTATTTGACCTATTCCTTTGGTGTCTTACTCGTGCTGCTTTACTTTCTCCGACACTGGTTATATCCTGCCTCGATTACGGCAATGCCTTCCTCACTGGCATTCCAGCTTGTGCGATAAAACCACTACAAAAAGTCCAGAATGCTGTGGTAAGTATGGTCTTTAATCAGTCCAGATGGGCACGAGTAACACTTTTGTTCATTGAGCTTCACTGGTTACCCATGGCTGCTTGGATAAAACACAAGTCTCCTGTCACTTCCCTACAAGATGATCTCGGCATCCACGCCTGTCTATATAAACTCTGTTGTAAAGGCTTATACTCCTTCACAAGCGCTGCACTCATCAAAGTAACTCAGACTGGCCTTGTCCCCTCTTCAAACAAAGAGATCTTAGTCAAGACTGTTCTCCAGATTTTTAGAAACCATTAATACAATAAGCCTTTCAGAGCATTGATGCATATTATAGTTATGTCTGTCTCTTTGCTTTTTTCGTTTTTTAGTCCAGCTGTTGGTGTTATGGAGGAAACAAATAAAGACATTGTCACATTAATGTGAGTGCAGTTTTTCAGATCTGACTGTCTCCTCAGGGACCAAAGCACAGGCCTGAGACCTGCCTCAATACACCACATTTTAACCAGTAACATTTACAACAAAGATTTGTGACTACAGTCATCTCTACCTACAGCGTCTATGTACCACTATTCTACCACTGTTACTCATATTTGAATGCATGGCTTTGTGTGTGAACAGCTGTGTGTTTGCTGCACTTCCTCTCCACGTCTTTGATTACAGACCTTCATTACGTTTCATTACAGCTACCACTGCTCTCTACAGTACATTAAAAACTCAAGCAGCCTCAACTTTTCAGCATGTGGAATATTAGCCCTGTCTGCTGTCTCTGCATCTCCATTCACAAGTTGTTTTTATTGTCTTTATTGTCAATAACAGAAGAGCTCTCCCTGCGTTACTCTGAGCTTTATGGCTGTCTTACAGCTCTGGATTGGTGCAGTTCAACAGGCTCTGCTGTGAATTATGGATCTAATATTGAAGTCATTTTCAGTTTCCTTTGGAGAGCAGTTTCAATCAGTGTGTAGCTGCTGAGTGTCATCAGATTCAATAGCATGATTAGAGTTACACACTATCAGTGTGACATATGAGTTTTTTCTGTCATGTTTACACTCCTTGTGACCTGAAAAGTGAGTCTGTTAAATCAAGTTTGAGGATGTGAAATATATTAGCTGCATCTGTGTACACCAGGCAGTCTGGAGGCTGTTTCAGTGTCTTCTGTGACCTCAAAGAGAGTGCAGATATGACAATAAATGCCCCATTTCAACCACTCACGTCTGTGAAACAGTAATTTTCAAATTCAGTGAGCATCCTATTTGAAACCTGGGGCAATTTAAATTCTTGCTTTAGGATACCTTTACTTTCTGGAATGAGCACTGCTGCACTTTGTAGTTTCAGTTTTAAAACTCAACAGATTTCATTCCATTTCCATTTTAGATCAGCATCAAATACTGCCAATCTGTCAAACCTCTTCCACCGGACAACTGTGACTAATGTGCCCTATGGCTTTGATACACCAGTCACTCTCAGTTCAATTCGATTCAAAAATACTTCACTAATCCCCAAAGGAGAATTAGTTATTGCAGTAGTTTTCATGATTTAAGTCTTTTCAAAGATTACACATCAATACAAGGTACATATGGCTCAACAGTTTATAGTAGATTTAACTCCATTGTTATTTAAACGTTGAAAATGGGTTAGTAGTTAACTTCCACTGCTGGCCTAAGCAGAGAGACCCAGGCCTCCATCTCCCCAGCCACTTCCTCCAGCTCCTTCGGGAGGATATAAAGGCATCCCAAAGCCATTTGAGAGATGTAAGCTCTCCAGTGTGCCCTGAGTCTGCCTCATGGCCTCCAGCCAGTTGGACGTGCCTGACACACCTCCCCAGGGTGGTGTCTAGGAAGCATCCTAACCAGATACTTGAATAATGTCAGCAGACTTCTCTGGATGGGGAGAGCAGCTGATCAAATCCCTCACAAATGACTTATGTTCTCTCTCTAAGGCCATGTGCACTGTACACAAGCGATGTCACTTGCAGTCGCATTACTCCTCCTGTACTGTGCTGGCATGTACTGTAAAATCTCAGCTGCATCTGGACTTCAACTTTGCTATTTTGATTTAATGGATCAATAAAAACGCTGAATTCAACCAGATAGCCATAGAAAAATAATTCCCTTTTACTCGTCAACATAGGTGACACAAGATAAATCAAATAAATAACTGATGGATAAAATAGTTTGGAGTAATTGGTTACATTTTTCTGCTTGGATTTAGGTGACACAACTCCAGCAACCTCCACCATCATCCCTAAAAATTCATTCCTCCGCTCACTGTCCTGACAGGCAGGAAGTGAGGATCACAGAAAGACTAAAACCTACTACAGCCACAATTAGCTTTTCGGGGTGTTTTATGAGTATTCACACTCCGATACCAATGATAATGACAGCGATGTCGACTTTGATTAGAAAATGCCCTTGTGCTGGATGCCCTCATTTGCATAACGTTGAGCAAAACTCAACTTCTGGATGTGCTGCTCGGACACACTGCCTTCCCAAGATCCCTTGCATACCCGATAAACATGTATCCTTGCTTTTGATTAAAAGTGAATTAGGTGTATGCAATATGAGTGATTTGTCACGTGCAATGGACAGCCACTGTAAGAGATTTAAACCAAACTGTGGATGAAACTCATTGTAGTCACTTTTATCTGTGATATATAAAAACAACAAAAACCTATGGGTCATTAACCACAGTTTGTCTACATAGATAATGGTAGGAATGTAGATCAGTTGGTAAACTGGGTCTACATTAGTCTGCATTACTGCAGATGTCTGACATAACTTAACTCATCACCAACCTGGAGAGTGCATTACACCTTTTCCACATGAGAATAATGGCTTTAAATTAGGAGGAGTTTTTTCTCATCCTCCCTGTTTTACACTGGGTGGAGAACCTCTCAAGCTATGATAAACCAGGACCATTTCATCTGCAAGAGCAGCAAGAGAACCTCTCTTTGCAGCCAAGTGTTTCTGTTTGATGCCCCTGGATCCTATTTGTGTACGTTATGAGCCGACTCGGTGACAAAGAGCAGCCCAACTCTTCTGGAACAAATCCGATGTACTGCGGGGAATCAAGACGAAATCTCAGTCTGTTCGCGTCGGAACGAAACAGTCTTATCATCCTTTGTCTGATATGCTACAGTTTAACAACTTCGACTTCCTATTCAGAAACATGTCCAACTGTTTACTTTCGTTCTGGAAACTGAACATTGGACATGTCCACAAGGAAAAGCTTTTTGAGTGAAATTAGCAAACAGCTTTTTGAAAGAGTAGGAGCTGTCCAACTGCGTCTTCTCTTTGATCACTGATGGGACGACTGTGTCTGCGTCTAAATAAACTGGAACTGCTGCTGTAGTAGTTTAAGATCTTTGGGTAAGACATGGCGGATCACAGAATCTGAATGTGTGCTACCACTGCCACAAAGAAAATATGTCAGCGCGCCACCTTCACAGTGAGAACAAAACACACCAAGAACCTTCTCAGGGGCTGTTGGCAGTAATGGAGCTAAGGATTTAACTGGAGTTTCCGACAAATCTAAGAGTAGATGTGCGGGAAGAGAATCAAATTATTGAGTGAGGTTGTTAGACTCCGACACACTAGGGGGCGCCACACATCCTTTCTCTCACAGAGCATGCAGATTTTCTGTCAAGACCCACTCAATAAATATATAGAAGTTGTTCAGACTCAGTTCTTCTAATGTTTAATGTAATGTAATGTTTAATGTAACACACAGACTGTCTAAGCGTGTATTTCTGAAACTGTACATGGATTTTAAGCAGAAAGCCAACATGTCTTTATTGAGTGATTTTTAGCCTATAATATATATCTTGTAACAAAAAACACAATATTGCTTTCAATATTCTTAATGCAGAAATGTGTTTTCATCAAGCAGGAAAACATCTCAATATTAACAAATATTTCTATTTTCAATTACAAATCTGTCAGAAAACCTTACGACAGCAACAATAAAAAGTAAATCTAATAAACAAAAATTGAATTTCATCAACAGAAAACTGCCAAACTACAACATATTCAAAACAAATGGGATTCATCAGAACATTTGCCAGCTGTTGTTGGGTAAAAATGCTCTTTTTTCTGGAGGGCATGACTTACACATCCACTTTTTTTTAACTGCTTGCTATTTAACTATTTTCAGACCTCAGCTGAGTCACTGTGGTTGTAAATCAGCTTTTTTCAGCCTGGATGGCGACATAGTGACAGAGTGATGACGCTGCGCTCGTCAGAACAGTTTCCACTTTAAGGTGTGAGCTCAATCAGCCGTCAGTGGACTTCTAAGATCCTGCAAGAGACCAAGTGAGAGAGAGTTCATCTTTCAGTTGGTAGTTTGATATTTTTTTAATTTTTTTTAGTGTCTACTACAACACAAGTTGTCTCTGATAGTTTGGCCTCCAACGTCTACACATGTCAAATTAACTTTGGATAAGTGATTATCCAACACTGAAACCCTCCAATACGCTGAGCATGTGACTGTAGGAACACAGGGGCTGCATGTATAAAAGAGGGGTCAGTGCCTAGCTGTGCAAAACCAAGTTACCCTTCTTTAAATCCCTCTGTTAAAGCCTTTTTTGTGTAAAATACAAAAATCATCTGATCTCACTGGGTTTCAATATTAGGCAAGTAAATTCAACTGAAGAACATAAACATAATGTTTTCACCATAACATTATTTATATATGAAAAATTCAGTAAAAAAAAAGAAAACTATCATGTGGGCAATGCTAAGTAGCCCATTACTGCTGCAAAATGATTTAAGAGGCCATGTTGCAGCCAAATGCTGTTAATCATCAGCTCTTGATAAATAGATCATCAGCTGCTGAGCTGTGGTCACAGAGAAGCAATTATTGTTGCGTGTGAATCCGTTAAAAGGCACATGCTCTGTACCTGCTGTATACGAGAGCTCTGTGCAGGGATGTGATCTTCTGGACTGAGTGTCTGATGTTGTTCCTGGGACCTGCTGGACTCTCCCACCTTGGAGGACACGACAACTTGGACAGTCAGTGACTACTGGCACCAATTTGTTTTTTTCACCTTCTCTGTCTTTACCTTCAACCTTTGATGCTTCTGCAGTTTTTATGTTGCTTCTTTTTGATATTACTGTCGCCTGGGATTCTGGGATTGCCACGCCAGTCATTATGCTCTCTCAATATATGTGTGTGTGTGTATATATGTATATATATATATATATATATATATATATATATATATATATATATATATATATATATATATATATATATCAATTATTATATATAAAATCAATTATTGTAAAATATACAAATATCATATTGGGTTTGTTGTGTAGCCTCAAACAAGGTGATAAATAAGTGGGATTAAAGAGGCGATAACTAAGTGGGTACTGTCCATCCTATTTTTACCCTCACTAATGAAAGTGAGAGATGACTGTGGTGGCTGCATTCACAAGCCTTTCTATATAATTATAACTGCACTAAATAGAAATCAAAGGCAAAGTTTAAGCTGACACCGACCCCCTCCTCAGCCAGCATGTCTTCACCTAAGAAAAGCATTGACTGTACAAATACCATTACTTATCACGCGATGTTCCCAAACGGCCAAAAGCATAAAACGAGACGCAAAAAAAACGAGAAGAAGAAAGAAGTGAACATGGATGGGAAAAAGATGTTTCTTGGATTTTTGTTTGCTTTTCTAACATACCCACAGTGGTAGCAAAAAGCCCCCCGCTGAACCCAAATGCCTGAACCTTGTCAGTCCATCTTTTGTTTTCTTTTTCTTGTAATCTCCATCTTTATTGAAAAAAAAAATGTTTGTGGTCCAAATGCAACCCTCTTTATTAGCAGACGGCAGTGAATGCAAATAAATAAATAAAAAGCTATGGATATATTTGAAAATAAGGAAGTAATAAAACATTTTTCATTAAATTGTTGCTTCTACAACAAAGACCAAGTTATTTATCAGACTGTCATTTTTATTTACAATGCAGTGGAGGCTGCAGTGTTTGAAAAATTGGCTGGTTATATAGGCTGGAATATGTGAGTGTGCTTGATCTCACAATACCAGTACAACACCAGATATTTAGATCATGGAGTTTATTAGCTGCATGGTTTTTTTTTTTGTGCAAATTTGACAGAAATGTTGTGGTGGCAGTGTTGGGGAGTCACACAGACTAACTGAAACCAGCTTCTGAAGGCGACCTTGTTAAGAATCAGTGTTTTTCTGCAGTGAAAGCAGCACAGTGGAATTCATCTCAATCAGAAACACTCAAGTCTCCATCCATCCTTAGCTGGAGCTGCTGGTCACCGGCTGCAGAGCAGCTCTTTGTGGCAGCAGTCTTTATCAGCAGCTTGCATTCTGCTTGTACTCTGCCCTATGATCTGCACAGATATTGCATCAGGGATGGGGGTACACCAGGGGAGTCTGGTGGGAGCCAGCAGGATGGCCAAACTGAGGCAGGAGCCTCTTTCAGCAAACAAACCAAGAGACCAGAAACAGTTATGCAACATTATAAGAGGGCTAAAAAGGCAGTTAAAAATAAAAACAAAAAAATAAACTATTGTGTGTATGCACATGTATTTATTTATTTATTTATTTATTTATTTATTTATTTATTTATTTATTTATTTATTTATTTATTTATTTATTTATTTATTTGTTTATTTTTATTTATTTATTTATTTATTTGTTTATTTATTTATTTATACATTCATACTAGTGTTATTATACATTGGTTTTGACATGTCTGGAAGGAATCAATAAAAATGAAATGAACATTTTCAGTTTAAACTGGCGCTATACTTAAAGTACCTGACTACAATGTCTGAACAAAGATAGGTTTAATAAATCCAGATAAACCTGCTTGAAACCTAAAGCACAGGTACAAAGAAAACATTAACCATGGTGTCCGCATTAAATTAATGCAATTGTTTAAAAAAAACATAAAAAAGAACAAAAAAACAACAACCAAACTGTAATCATTTAAGCACTTATATTGAATCGTGTCTTCATTAATTATTTGAAAGCGGGCAGACTTGATTTCATTTCAATCATTGAAACTTTACAGACTGACATGAAATGAAAGGACATAAACTGAGTTTTTAGATGAGTTTTTCAAGATCCTGCTGAGACATTAGTCCCTTAATCCTGGAGATGTTCTTCAGGGGATAGAAGGCCAACTTTGTAATTGTCTTAATGTATCTCTTAAGGTTCAGGTCAGAGTCCATAATACACCCAGATTTCAGGCCAGTGGTCAGTGGTTTGTATCTGTAATACCTAAAGCTGTGTGCTGACTGCTAAACTCTTCTTTTTACCCAAAAACAACTACATCAGTTTTTGTTTTGTTTTGTTTTTTTTTTGTTTTTTTTTGTTCAAGTGAAGAAAATGATGCCATCCACTCATTGATTTGTTCTATGCATCTATTCAGTGCTTGTATGGGCTCATTGTCACCTGGTGACATTGTAATGTAAAGTAGTGTGTCATCTGCATAGTTATGGTAACTTATCTTGTTATTTAATATTTTCTGAGCTAGAGGAAACATGTAGATGTTAAATATGAGGGATCTTAGGATAGAACCTTGGTCAAAAGTCAAGTTTATTGTCAATTCTACCACATGTGAGATACCTTGGGGAATGCCACATGTAATTTTTGTTGATCGATAATGTAAAGTTGCCTATTGACACAAAGTAGTCCCTGCGGTATGTTCTGGAGTCTCTGTTTTACCAGCTAGCCTTGAACTCATCTCTGTGAAGGCTCCCTGATGAGTAATCCGTTGTACCTGGGTTTCTCTTTATTTAAGACACAGATTTCTGCCTCTTCATTGCCAGATTGACAGAATTTATCGCCTTTTTGTCTCTAGCCATGTTATTGCTAAAGTTTATCCTTGGGTTCCGTGTATGACAAGTTTCTATTGTTAATATAATGTACTAAGTGGTCAGCACCCGCTGATAAAAGCCATTTATTCATTGTCAACAACCTGCTGAATCTTTGCTCTCCTCCTCTGACGGGTGGTTCAGGTCTACTGATGAATACAGCTGCATTCAGAGAGCTTACTATGTTTAATAATCCAGTAAAGTCCCATTTCAGAACCTCAGATTGTTGCTTGGACACATCATTTGACCCAGTATGCAGAACAATGTTAGTAATAGTTGGAGATTCATCTGCAATTTTAAGAATTCTCACCTTCAGATCGCCAGCCATATTCCTAAGAAAGCAGAGGGACTTTGGTATTGTTACAGCACATCCTTTGTATATTATTTATGGCAGAGTCACCCACAATCAAAGTTTCAAGCCTAGGTTGTAACTTTCTTGGTGATTTTCTACTTTTTGACAGGTTTTCAGTCCTTATCTATTTGCCTTCGGATGCCTGATAGAGATGGAGCTTGGTTGTTTTGGAGGTTTGATATTAACCATCCCATTCATGGTTGTCCAGTCCTGGTTCCTCCTATGTACAGGGGTAGAAGAGCTCCTCTGTCTCATAGGAAGTGAAGGACAGTCAGTTTCACAGATTACAGCTCGCTGTCCTCAACCTGTGATATACCTGCTTCGAGAGAACATGATTTACTTTTTGGTTTTGCACCAAGACATTCAAATTTATAAAGAAATTGTGCAGAGTCAGTACAATGTCAGAGGAACATCAAGCTTACCGGATGAAATTTGCATGGGAAAGATACAAACGTTCCACCAATCTTCCAGCCTTTAAACAATAACACTCTTAATAGAGAGGTATCAGGGCGAAAGGAATGTATTCTGCTTCACAGGGGATTGAAAGTTCTGTCATACCTGTGGTGCTCTGATTTAGGGGCACTTACAATTCTGAGACTGTGGGTACAAAGTTGACAGAATATTTGTTGTCTCCTAGAAACCAAAGTGCTGCTGGAAAACAAGTCAGGTCGTTCTCATCAAGTGACCACTGAAAAGGAGCAGTTTGAGAGGAGTCAGAGGATGAAGATGAGGTGTTCAGCCCCTTGAGATGATCCCTTTGGCCCCGAGAGACAACCTCTCCCTCTCTCACCCACAGCCCTTCCCCCAACCTAGCCCTCTTCAGCTGCCATGCAGGGAATCGAACGTGGTAACGCTCTGGTGGGCCCTGCTAAGTCATGCAGGAGGGAGGAGACGAGCTGTCAGGCTCCACTCATCTTCTTCTCTGGAAGTACTCTCCCCGGAGGTTTTTGGATGCCCAGGGGTTGGACAAAAAAAAGACCCCCCCCCCAATATATCCTCATATTTAATTCCAACTTTCGAGTGAACAATAATTCTATAGATGTTACCATTCAAATGTTTAAAAAAAATGCATTTTCTTCTGAGTTTCTTTTTTACTATTGTTCACATTCTACATGATTCTCTTAGACGAGAGTCCGTTGAACGGAACATTGAAACAAAGCAAATATGCAGGATATAATGTTCAAACAAAGAAAATATACATTAATGTAAATGTGCAAGAAATATAAAAACATTATGACCATGTTCACTTAAAAAATATACTTCTTAAACACTAAACTTGATCAGAGTGTTTCCAGGCCTTTAATAAGAAGCTCTTATTAAAGCCTTCGAGAAGCGTCATACATTTGCTAATATGTTGCTCTGTGTTTGCTGGATGAAAGCAAAGGGAACTTCTTTAAAGATCTTTGGCAAAAAAAAAAAAAAAAATTCATTGGGTTATATTCGTATAGATGTTTTTGAGGCTATGATTGCATTACTGTGCAACGGAGTTCGTAGAATTCCTGGAAATCCAACACTGCTCAGACAGAGCCACTCGTTGATCTGAAAGGGTTGAACTAGTTTATTTCATCTTCTGTCAGCCTTGTGTGGAGCAGCCGGTGTAAATCCGATGCCAAGCTCGCATAGAACAAGCAGAAACATTACTGTTAAGGTTAAATGGAATCCAGCGTTCTTCATGGTGAACGACAAAACAGGGCTAATGAAAGGCAACATGAGAGTAATGCTGTGTGACTGATACTGGGCTGGCTGTCACTCTGATTCTACTGGGAGAAGTGGGATGATGACAGATGAATTAGTCAGCATGGAGCGACTGGTAATTGTTGCCACGTTAGACGAAGCCAATCAATCAGAGCTCACAGCAGCGCCGACGTGTGCAACGCGAATCGTTCCATGTTAACGGCATCACAGCAGTCATGCCTGTTTCTGTGTTATTTCACAACTCAGGTTGTAAAGGATGATGCCAGATGGGGGGAAATGTGATCAAGCGAGTTTTGTGTCTCTGTGGATTAAAGTACTGCAGTGACACCTTCAGAAAGCCTCTACAAATACATACATGGGTTCTTAATCTATGTTTTGGATGTTGTCACCATCAGGCATCTGAGAGAAGAGTTAATGGGAAACTACTCGGTCTTAAACATCCAACTCCTGCTTTTTCTCTTGCATTCCAGCTCTGTCCTGGTCTCACTCTAACTTGACAAAAATGAACAAGGTTTGGCAAATTTATTTTAATCATAGTACAGCAAAAATGATGTTCAGTCATAAATCATCTGACTTTTTTATTTTTAGTCATATAATGCATACTAGCCTCAAGACAAAAACCTTAAAAAGCTTTTAAGAACGTAAGACACCCTCTCATAGCTACACCAGAAGCCTGGTTTAAATTGCAAAGTAAAAATTTGGGATCCTGTTGGGTCACTGATTCACAAAGAAATGTGGTTGTAGTTGTGTAAAAAAAACAACAAAAAAAACACTCCTAATCACTTGTTGACTCAAACTTCAGCATAGAACAACACAGTTTGCATTAAGCAAATCCAAAGATGTGCAGTCTTTTTAAACATGTTTGATTTTTTTCGTAATTTCACGACTCAGAAACGACGGTCTTCCGTTTGCTTCCATTGCCGTCTTCAGCCTAGCAGCTCAGATCACAGGAGCCTGCCCCAACCAAAAGAAACTCTTGCACATTTCTTCCAGCTCTTGAAATTTATCTGTGACCTTGAAATTGCTTGGTCAATTATTAAGTGTAAAATCAGCTTAACTCTACATTAGATCTAGTTGACTTACATTTATTAATGTTAATGCATTTTTTTTAAATCTTTCCTTCAGTTCGAAAATAATTTTTTACACTTAAATTAAATGAAACATCTATTAACCTATCAAGGAAAGTTATTACAGTTTGGATATCCGATACACAGATTTGAGACCTATTTGAACCATAAACCTGACCTTACCCTTTCAGAAAAATACTCAATCTATATATCAATTAAAGAAAAATACAAAGATTGAACATTCTCTCTTATCTGCCCTTTCTGCATCCAGATCTTCTGCCTTATAACTCTTTTGGGACTCTACGTTTAGGGTTTATGTTGTATTTTCAAAACATTTTTACGAAGTGAAGAATGACAAGAGGGGGGCATGTTATCAATTTGTTTTCCCAAACATTTGCTATATTTCTGTAAAAAAACCCGAAAAGATCCATTTTTGATTTTTATCTCAGATTTGTGTTATTTACTAATACCTTTATAGTTACTGTACTGACTGTAGTGGTTAGAAAAAAACAAACCAGAATCTCGTGGTATTTCATGAGCTTCCGTGTGTCCAAGCCCACATCAGCGGGGTACCTCTGTAAGGATCCTGCCTCAGGTTTTACGACCTTTTTGAGCTCACAGACGATTTCCAGATGTGGAGATCGGATTAATGAACATGACAACACGGAGACAGTCACCCCCACACACACCACTTTGATTACACGTCACCTCAGGATAAAGAGGATAACCTGCTACTGTTCTTTGGTACTTCAGCTTCTCAGTTCTTTAGTTCTTTTCCTTCTTTGTACTCTACGTTTTGCTCTTCTTTGTTTTCACTTTTTGTTCATTATCACTCCTTCTCCAACCTTTACCCGTTATTTTCAGTCCTTGTTAAACTTCTGTAAACAACGTTTATTTTTAATTGTTTACGTTTCCTTTGTGTTTTTAGGGGTCAAGCTGGTCCGATCACAAAGCTACTCCTTTTCCTTAACATTTTCCAACATTGCTTTTGTCGCAGCCATTGACATTTTGACACATTACGTGTTATTGCACATATTTGATGTTGTCTCAATATCTTGCATGGATCCATACATATAGTTAAGGATGGCTGCTATAAGCCTAGACTGCTGGGGGACCTCCCATGGTGCACTTCTCCCCCCTCTGTGCTCTTCTACTCCAACTCTATTAATGATCCTATTGTTGTTACTAAACTGTGTTCCTTCTTCCCAGCAGGTTCCTGATCGGTTGTTGTCGATGTTCTCTCCTCTTTCCTGTCCTCTCAACTCCAACCAGTCGAGGCAGGTGGCCGTCCTTTCTGAGTCTGCTTCTGCCAGAGGTTTCTGTCTGTTAGAGGAGAGTTTTTCCTTTACACCCGTTCCATCTGTTGGCTTCCTTAGCTAAGCAATTATTGTTATTATTAACACTGAATTTAGTTTAATTGATTTTTGTGTCGGTTTTAACTGTTAAAGAAGGTGTCCATGAATTTTGTCCTAGTTTTTACCCCTCTGCATTCACTGTCTTTAAAATGCTGATTTTCCTTTGAAGAAAATGGATGTTGACAAAAAAACTGTTCATCAGTGAAATGAACACTGCCTGGACATGACTGCATTTCTGTCATTTTATCTCTATTTTTAAAGAGTAAGCCTTGACCCATAAACTGCATGATTTGCATTTTTTGTCTTTTTGGCAGTTAAAGGGGGAGGGATGATCAAATAAATAAATCTTACTCCAGTCAACATAGAAATTTCTCAAATTTCTCTCACTAAAATACAATAAAACTGTTGGCAGTTGTGGTGTACAGGAGCTATGCCATTTTAAAGTTTACAGGAACGGTTGGTTATCCAAACTCTGCATGTTCAGGACAGAAGAAACTAGTTAACTGTGCAAAAGTGAATAGATTAGAAGAAAACTATATCAAAGTCAAGGTCACATTTATTTATATAGCACATTTAAAAACAACGAGGTTGACCAAAGTTTACTCTTTTTTGAAAACCAACAAGAAGAAATGTGTTTTTAATACTGACTTGAACATAGGAAACATATATATATATATATATATATATATGTATATATATATATATATATATATATATATATATATATATATATATATATATATATATATATATATATATATATATATATATATATATATATGATTTGTGCTCCTGTTTTGCAACATACAACTTCAGACATCCACAGAATAATATTTAACCTTGCACATTTGCGTGTTGAGTGATGCCGGGGAGCAATCGGAACAGGCCCAATAAATCGATGCTAGCCTGGATGTAAAGTGCGCTAATTGGGAGTAACAGACTGAAGTCGAGGATGACTGGACAGAAAACCTTTTGAACTAAAGCTTTGGCTAAAAGAACCAAACACAAGGACAGAAAAGACTTCCCTCCTCTCTGCTTTAGCTCTGCCATGGACTAAAAGTGGTTTTATAAGGTTATTTATTGCATAATCATATAAATAATAAAATAATATAGTTCCACAGTGCTTAATGACGCACCAAAATAAGATTAGCAGTCTAAGAAGATAAGAAATGTTTCTGAAAGAGAGGAAATACATAACTATGATTGAGACATGTTGGTGCCACGTGTGCTGTTTATTAGCGTTGTATAGATTATTAATTTTATTATTTTAAATTATTACAGCTTCCCTGAAAAAGACGGTGATAAAATTTAAAGTTCAAGTTCAGTTTAAAGGAACTCATGTGAACATAAATCACATGACCACAACTCATTTGAACCATTTGGACAAGAGACAATTTGCTACAGGTACAATGACAAAGTTGGACATTACAAGAAAAATCGATGGACCCAGAAGTCGGTTTATGTCTTGTTGGCATATTAGGCCAATGTAGAGTTCCATCGAGAATCACTGGGAGCAGAGGACTGTAAAGACGAAGAACCGTGACGCTGTTCCATGGAGGTTCAGTTCTTCCTTTCTTAATCTGTTAAGGAGTACAAATAGTAGCTCCAGATGTCAGAGCAAAAGATCGGGAGCAGGACAGTTTAAACATCCGCCTGGTTCAAGAGCAAACTCAAGTTTTTATGTTTGCTGAAGAGAAAACTCTGCCCTGAAAATCAAAGCAGCTATTTTTTTCTTTTTTGAATTTCCCTGTTGCGTGTGCAGCTTATGCGTCCACCTGAAAGTATCTGCTAACTGGCTGGATATTAAACATTTTTCTGTGATGCCAGCATGTCATTTCAGTCAGGTTTTACTTTATTGCTACTAAGATTCCATAGGACCTCCAATAGATTTGGTTTACAAGTGCTTAATAATGAAACCTGCTTAGTCTTTAACACTATTAAAATATAATGCTTCAACAATGGGATGGAAATCTGCGAGTAAATTGTAGATAATATAAAACTGGACCAGTATGGCACTTTTAGAGACAATGATGAAGAGTCATTTGAAAGCAAGGAAAACAAAAACCTGAGTGGACTGTGATGCATCTGGCCCGTTCTCAGGGGGTCCGCAGAACATCTCTGATCTGCAGTCGGATTCCAGCTCCTCCATCTTCATCTGTCCGATGCATCTCACTCCAACTTCGCTATAATCTCTTTGTGGCTCCCATTATGCTTATTCCTCATTAAAATTTTATCAGCCATGGCAAATTGCAAAGATTAGAGGGGGAGGGGGGAGCTTTTCGGGCTCTTCAGTCTGTTCACAGATTTCTTTATTGTTGTGGATCATCCAGGCTTATCTGCTCCCCAAAGCAAAAGAAAAGTTCCCATCGGATGGGAGAGGTCATGAAATCTGATCTCCCAGCATTCATAATGGCAGTGAGGAGGAGGAGGGAGGTGGAGCATTTAGTTTGTCTAAAGTGTTCTCGCCCACACATTAATATTGTAATACTTTAATATCATAAAGTTTTGTTCTGCCCTATTGATTTCTCTGAGATGCTTATGAATATTTATGAAGTTGAGTGCAGCTTGTAAACTTGGAGTCAGTGATGCTTTGGCTAACCAGGCTTCGGCTGATGAATCACCGTCCTTCTGTTTGCCCCCACCTGCCTCTCAGGTTCACTGATGGAGACTATGAAGCTGAAGGAGAGGCTTTATTTTCTTTAAACGATGGATGACAAATTAGCGGCCATGTGAGGTGGACAGGTGGACAACAGTGTTTCTCAATGCTTTAATGAGAGCGTGTGAGCAACAAACTGAAACCAAACAGTGACATCTGTCAGAAAGACTAGAGGTGTGACTGTAGGGCTGAGACATGAAGGGAAAGGGAAAAAAAGAAAAAGGGTGTCTGCTCTTGAGGTTGACCTTTGGGAGGTAGGAAACAGCAGCCAAAAGCCCAATTTTATTTTGGTATTTTGGGGCACAATCGATGTGGAGTAAAGCAGCAAAAGTGAAACCAAGACAGGGGGCAATGAAAAAAAAAATAAAAATCACATTCGTTTATTTGTTCCTGACCAAAATGTTTGGATCAAATTCAACTTGTGAGAATGTATTTCCTATATGCCAGTATCATCACAGCTGAGCTTCCTACATTAAAGAGCAAAGTAAAAACAAGTGAAGTGGAAAATGAATCATGCTTGCTCATCTGCTCTTTGCAAGAATCAGAAGAATCCAAACATTCACCCCGTCCTTCACTCCACAACATCTAGAATACCAATCACTTAAAATGTCACATGAAAACACGGTTTTATTACAATTTAGTTCATGTGTTTTGCCTCTTCGTAACTGCTGATGAAAGGAAGCCGTTTGCATGTATGTATATAAAGCTGTTTTAAAGGGAATAATCTGAAATAGAGAACAGACTACTTTTGCGTAGAAAGAGAAATGAGCCCCAAACTGTTAATGCACTAGTCAAAAGCTGTTTTTATGTTCTTATTTACTGGGCATGACATTAAAGACACAAGCAGCGAGGATGAGCTTTCCCTGAAGGGTCTTTGGACTCCCCCACAGAGATAGGGGGATGAGGGGAAGGATGCCTCCAAAGCGTCTCCCAGTTGAGGTAATAAAGGTGCGTCCCATTGGGAGGAGACCTCAGGGCAGGACAGGCTGCAGTCATGTCTGCTGAACTCCATGATGCCCCTTTGAAGATCAGGATAATCTAGCCTGTAGGGGGGCGGGGACCTTTTATTCAAGAGTTTATCTTGAATAAGATCATCTGTATGACCTGTATCAGTAAATAGGGAAACATTGTTAGAATAAGCTTTGTCAGTGTAAAATTGTGAACATTTTCAATGTGCCATTATCTACAGTCTACATCTACATATCATCATATCTACATATCATCAAAAGATTCTGGGAATCTTGAAGAATCGTGCAGGGAACGACACCAAAAATCAATATCGGATGCCTGTGATCTCAGGTGGCCCTCAGGTGGAACTGCATTAAAAAACAGCCCTGACTCTGAAATGGAAATCACTGCATGAATTTAGGAACACTTCCAAAAACCATGGTCTGGGAACACATTTCCCTGCACCATCCACAAAAACAAGTGAAAAGCTCTTTCATGCAGAGAAGAAGAAGAAGAAGCTGCATGTGAACATGTTCCAGCAACGCGCCGTCTTCTCTGGGCCGAAACTCCAAACTCACCTAAAATGGACTGAGGCAAAGTGAAATACTGTCCTGCGGGCTGATGATTCAAAATGTAAAATTCTCTTTGGGGGACTGGCGTTTTCCATTTGAAAACATCTGACGCATCATGAAACTTGATGTATATAAACCAGAAATTAAAAGGCGAGGAGATGATAACAGAGAGGTAACATCACCCCCCTACTCCTACTCATGGCATTTTCTTTTTACTAACATTTTATTGGGTGTTCCAACTTCTTGGAATTAGGGTTGCAGATATTCCAAATAGCTTAAACTGGTAAACCAAATAAATTAATAATTAAAATCCAAATACATTTCTTGGATCAAAGATTTCTGCCTGAGTGAAAATTCCTGATTTTTAGTTTTGCAGCGTAAACAGAACAATGATCTGTGATCCTGCTGCCGGAGGGTGCAGACCCTTCACTAGTCTGCTTTGCAGGTATCCGATTCAACTGGATCAGGAACGTTTTACTTGGCAGCATTATGTCATTCTCCTCTGTAAGTGGACAGAAATGTAGGACTCATCGGAGGCTGAGTGCTTCCCGCTGTGTTTTTGAGGTGGATAGCTGCTGACTCCCTCCACGTATGAAAGACACTGTCTCGTTATCTCAGACTCGCTGTGTTTATGTCGTATGTGTTTCTGGACGTGTCTGGCGTTGCTTCTTCTGCTGGCAAAATGGCCACTGGGGTCGAAGGAGAATGCTCCAGTAATGAGGCATTATGGGATGAGGTCAGTGACAGCTGGTGGACACGTTCAGCCTCAGACTCGACGGAGAGCTTCTGTCAGATCTAGAACAGGTAAATGGTCAAGCAACACTATTTCCAAAGTACATTTTCAGCACCTGAAATTCGAAAGAAAGTTTTTTATTTCGGGGATTTTAGCCTTTAAAAGTTTGGAAAACAAACAAAAGAAAAACATTGGATTAAAACAAGTCAGAGGGTAAATTGTCACATACCCGTCACCTCCTCACCTTTGCAGTTTTAGTCCATTTGACAATATTCAATAAATTCTGCACTTTGAAGCTTGTAAATGCCTTTATTTTGTAACTCTGTAAAGAAAAAAAAACATTAATGTAAACCCAGAAAAGTGAAATCACATAATCTTAAAAGCCAATGAAACAACATAAACCAAGTGTTCTGATCTTTTCTGACAGTTGTTTCATCTTGCAGATTTCAAGTCAAATCAGTCATGCTGTAATTAAAACTCTCTGGAGTTTCTCCACCCAGGAGTGAGAGGAAAAGCACTCCTTTGATGTTTTATTAATTCCTCTCAAATGGATTTATGTCGGGACTTGTTTGAAAAAGTGTCCTGCAGGACACTGACGCTGTCGCACTCAAAAGCAGCGGCTTGTTTTAAAGTAACGAGATCTGAAGCACCAGGAACATTTCCTGTTATCGAGTCTCAAATATCAGGTATTTATTTCTCGTCCGTCATTTTTTTCTTGAGTCTCTTAACTGCTGCTGCCATTTTTCATTGGTAGCCATATGAGTCCGTTTCTTCACTGCGGATGGGGCATCACACGGTAAAACCATATGCAACAGTTGCATGTGGTTTTACCGTGTTATGCCCCATCGACGAGCAGGACAGCAGTCCAATGCTCATTTGGATGGTTTCTCTCGGTATCACTTCAAAAGAAAAAAAAACAAAACGATAAATATGTGATACCTAAAATGATGAATTGTGTAAAAACACATGATGAACACGATTGTCAGATAAACTCGATACATTAAAAATGTTTTGTTCACATAGATGCAGGATGATGTATAAACATCTCCACTCTAGTTTAGTTGTTAATAAAATTGCTCAAAGTGAGTCCAAAATGAGTCAATATTTCAGATTATCAGATAACACATTTTAGTGAATTTCTTTCACAACAGTCGTCTTCATCTCGAGCAGTCTAAGTTTGAATGGGAAAATATGTGTAATAACCTCTTTATGAAGTATTAGGGGATCCTGGTATGTGTTGCTGATGTGAAATGTAATTCTAGAATTAATTCAGGATGTAGGTAGGAACGAGCACAGCTTTGCATTGAAAATTAGCACCTGTCTTTATTGTATAATTCTTGCTGAGGTTACAACCAAACAGATGATCCTCTGACAGACACCGTGGCCTTCCCCGTGTTAGACAAATGACTCCGCTTCATCTCAACTGCAATTCTGTTGTTTCTACAAGTTTGCAAAGGGCATCTCTTTAAAATAATGAAACAAACCAAATCCTTAAAAATATTCATATTAAAACTAACAAATTAAATCTTTTCTGGTGAGTATCTTATTTTGCCTTAAAGTGTCTATTTAACAAGTGTGTAGTTATGGTTTAACACCATGCAGGTTCTATTTTGAAGTAGCGCTGATGCACAGATTGAGGCCTGAGGTGAAAAACGGCTCATCTGTGATTCAGAGGTGAAGCTCCTCATCACACTGAGACATTGTTTACAGATGGAAATCCCTCTGGATTGCTCTCTGTAGATATGTATCGCCAATCAATATTCCCCCTCAAGTCAGCCCGATGCGATCTGAACGCCCTCCCATCATCCCCATCCTGTCCACCACCATGCCTTGCAGACTATAAATCCAATTAACCACTCAAAACAAAACAATATCTTCAAGTGGGGAAGGGGGTGGAGCAGCTGCATTATTTATGTTTGTCCTTTTTTCTTTATCTCTTTCAGTGGGTCGGATAAAACCAACATCCATTCAATAATGCATGACCTGCGGTTTTGTTAATAGGCTTTGTAGTGGCAGTAATGTACTTTCTTACATGGCTGATGGAGATTATGGCCGACTCTCTCTGCCTGCCAGAAATCGATCCGCCTTAATGCCCCTGCTGTCCCTTCAGCCCTACACCTCGACCCTGAAACCGCACACACAAACGCATGTGTGTTAGGAGAAAGACTTAGCCAAACCTCTTGTTTTGTCCAAATAATCCAGCACTGCGTGTGAGTGGAACTGGTTTCTGACTCGCTGACTCAGCAGAACTAGTCCATACTGTCATCCTTTGGTGTGCAGATGTGTTGTATGTAAGTCAGCAGGGAGGAGCCTCACATGCTCCCGCATGTAATGTGATTCCTGGAAAACTGGAATCAACTTACTAAATACAGGGAATACTTGGAAGTGTTCAATGAGTTTCAAACCCCAAATTAACGTCACACTTATATTTCTCATTTCAGTGTCCCTTCTATCCATCCAAATAAATGACTACTACTACTATTAACAATAATAATAACAAAAATGTTAATAATAATAATAATGATAAAAAAAGAATATAGAGTAATAAAAATAAATAAATAAATAAAAGAATAATCATTATTATTATTATTATTATAAAACATGTTGTTGTAATAAATACACAGATAATTTTATCATTGTCTTGCTAAAAGATGCAAGGCCTTCCCTGAAAAGATAACTAGTAGAGAATATGTTGCTCTACAACAACACCTTTTAACCTCAATGTTTTCTACCTGTTTCATAGATAATAATGCACAAACCTACAAACCCTCAGAGATGGAGGGTTATAACTGAGCACTAATAGGGACTTTTGAACAGAGCAGTCATGCTCGTAAGAAACTTTGGCTGTGCTGCCAGGTTCATTTTTGAGAGTAGAGATATATTCCTTGGCAGCGTTTCCAAACAGGTCATACTTGCATCGTATTTTTTCTAAATTTGCAGTCATGAGCTTTGTAACATGCTTACTTAAGCTTTTGTTGCATCACATTTATTTTCTACAGTTCCTCTGGAAATTCTACAGTCTGTTCTTGCGATTTCTTTCTTGGTCATTTCTTGGTACTCTGATCTTGGAAAGACTGAGCTGTCATGAATATCTTCTACTTGTCAATGATCTCATTCACCATGTGACAGTCATCAAATTGTTTGTAAATGGTCAGTTAAAGTTTCTCAGAATGATGAGCAGCACCGGCTGCTTTTCTATCATCACTGATGTTTTTCCTCTTTTTGGCATTATGTTAACACCAGAAGTGAAAACTACAAAGATTTTGGCATTTACAGACCTTCTAACACTTCCATCATTCATTTTCTATACCTGCTTTATCCTTTGCAGGGTCACGGGGGTCTGCCGGAGCCTACCGGTCTACCTGACTCATTACAGGTGAGAGGCAGGGGGCAACCCTGGACAGGTCGCCAGTCCATCACAGGGCGTTTCTAATGCTTTCTGGTGATTAATTATTGAAAAACCATGTACATTCTTTTGTGCATAACGGCATAGCTGCAATAACCATTTACCTTCTGTATCTTCTTTGTTTTATACTGTAACACAAATACTTTCTAATTAAACTCTGGAAAGACTGAAAGAGTCAGACTTTGTTCCTAATAAACTTTGGAATATTTCTGGACTAAAATGTTACTTTTGGAGAACAGCATGTGACCAGTTCACCTGTCCATTATACAGCAGGTAGACTTAGAATATTAATATTTATTTTATTGATTATGGTCTCGATTACATTCTTTTGCTGGGGACACAGTTTCAACCACTGTATTTCATGCCAATAAAGCCAATTGAATCAACATGAATTGAGAATAGGCCAAAAGGGATAGAGAAAGGGAAATGGTTTCCGTTTGAGGATTGTCTCAGCTAATCCAATAAGCCGAGCCTCTCCTTTTCCTTCAATCTGATTATTCCAACAATTAAGAGAAATTGCTGGAGTGTAGCTTCAATAAAGCTTTACATATTCAGCAGCCAGGGAGTAATACTGATATGTTCTGCTTCTGGACTCTGATTACAATCCTGCTGAAGTAAACATCTGACCCTGGATCAACCACAGACAAAGCAGAATGACCACTTGGGAGCATTTCATCCACAGAATCATAAACCAGACAAGCACAGCATCCACAAACAATACATCAGGTTTAAGAACCAACACCCCCTGAATGATTCATGAACTGATTGCCATATTTTCAGTTTGTACTGTTCAGATGAGACAAGTGGCTAAAATGTGGTCAGAGGTACATTTGCAATGGAGGATTTTCAAACCATAATTTGCTCATTACTGTCTCCCGGCAGGTGAAATACAGTTTTGTGGAGTTATTTATAGAGTTTAACCTCAGCTAAAGTGGAAGCATCAGTTCAGCAGATCAACCAAAGCCTCCATTAGCTGTAACACACCATGTATCTGGAATTTTAAGTGCTTCATTAAAGAGGTACATCTTAGTATGACATTAATGGGAAGTAGTTTATGCTACAAATGCATCTTAAATAAATTACTCAATTGCCATCTTAGGCTACCCATGGCATGTGTATATGATATGTTAACCTTTCATTTCTAAGTCAGCAGTAGAAGTATATCCAATATTATTACACAATTTAGCTTGTTAGGTTAGGTTGTATTACACTGATGGTGCTGACTGTTCTGACTTGTTTGTGTTATTTAAAAAAAGAGCTGAAAATTCAGTTGCTTAAAAACTGCAAACAAGTTTCCTTGACAAGATTGATTAAAAACTATGTGCAATAGCTTAAAATCTAAGAAGTCAAATATACTGAATTTAATGCCACCAGCTCACGGATACAAGCGGCCGAAATGAGTTTCCTCCGCATGGTGGCTGGGCGCTCCCTTAGAGATAGGGTGAGAAGCTCAGTCATTCGGGAGGAGCTCGGGGTCGAGCCGCTGCTCCTTCAGATTGAGAGGAGTCTGTATAGGATGCCTCCTGGACGCCTCCCTAGAGACGTGTTCCAGGCATGTCCCACCGGGAGGAGACCCCGGGGAAGACCCAGGACACGCTGGAGGGACTATGTCTCTCGGCTGGCTTGGGAACGCCTCGGGATTCCCCCGGAAGAGCTGGAGGAAGTGTCTGGGGTGAGGGAGGTCTGGGCATCCCTGCTTAGACTTCTGCCCCCGCGACCCGGCCCCAGATAAGCGGAAGAAGATGGATGGATGCCACCAGCTCCACCTCACTATAGGCATGTGCTGAGTGGTATTACAAAGTTATTCATTTACCGTTTATTGATGTGTTTTTTACCAAGTTAAAGTATATGCTACCATTGGTAATAATTGGTAATATCCAATGTCAATATCCAAAAGAATCCTAGGAGCTATGTTGTTGGAGGCATTATGCCTCTGGTAGGGTCTAGCATGGCAAACAGGCCCTAGGTGGCAGGCCAGACTAAGAGCTGTTCACTCTCCACTCATGAATAGATCAACATCAAGGACCAGATTGGCGGCACGGGCCCCACCCTGGAGCCAGGCCTGGGGCTCAAAGGCATGCGCCTGGTAGCCAGGTCTTTGGATCAATCCCTGGACCAAAGCTCTGACAATGGGGACATGGAATGTCACCTCGCTAGGCTCACCTCCATGCACACCTTAGGATCTGGAAACCAGCTCCTTAACAGGGGCTGGACCATCCACTATTCTGGAGTTGCCCAGGGTGAGTGGCGACTAGCAGGTTCAGGCCTGCTTATAGCCTCTTAGCTCAGCTGCCATGTGTTGAACCAGAGGGTCGCTTCTCTACACATTCGGGTCAGAGATAGGTCTCTCACTGTGATTTGTGCCTACGGGCGAAACAGCAGTACAGAGTACCTGGCCTTCTTGGAGTCCATGCGAGGGGTACTAGTGCTCCAACTGGGGACTCCATTGTTCTACTGGGGGACTTTATTGCTCATGTGGGCAATGACAGTAAAACCTGGAGGTGGTTCATTGGACCCAAGTGGTGCTCTGTTATTGGACTTCTGTGCTAGTCTGTCCATAAAAAACACCATGTTTGAACATAACGGTGTCCATCAGTGTTTGTGGCATCAGGACACCCTAGGCTGAAGGTCAACGATTGACTTCTTGTTGTTTCATCTGATCTGCGGCCATATGTCTTGGACACTCGGGAAAAGAGAGGGGCTGAGCTGTCAACTGATTTGGATATGCTGGCAGAAGAGGAAGCGTGACAGACCAGGCAGACCCAAACATATTGTGAGGGTCTGTTGGGAACGTCTGGTTGGGAAGGTCTTCCACTTCCACCTCCAGGAGAGCTTCGCCCGGATTCAGAGGGAGGCTGGGGACATTGAGTCAGAGTGGACCATGTTTTTTGCCTCTATTGTTAACGCAGCAGCTCGAAGTTGTGGACGCAGGGTCTCTGGTGCCTGTTGTGGCGGCAATCCCTAAACCTGTTGGTGAACACTGATCTGAGGGGAAAAAGGACCCTTCCACAAATCAATCTTACGAGGTAGCCTCTTGTGAAGCTCAGACATATTGAGCTATCCTCATTATAATCAGTTGAGCATTGCACATTTAAACAGCCTGATCATATTCTTGTTTTGACTACACATGAATATAAAGGTGAGGACAGATAATGTTAGGAAGTAGATGCTGAAATAATATGAAAGAATCTGATTTAGAAATCATCTTAAGACAGGGGTGTCCAATTCTGGTCCTTGAGAGCCGCTGTCCTGCATGTTCAAGACGTTCCCTTGCGTCAGCACAGCTGATTCTAATTATCGTTGTCATCAGGTTGTCATCAGGTTGTCATCAGGTTGTCATCCCTGTCTATGCAAATCATGTGTATCAGGGTGTGCTGAAGCAAAGAAACATTTAAAACATGCAAAACAGCACCCTCGAGAACCAGGGTTCCCCACCCCTTTTTAGGATGTTTCCTTGCTTAAACACTGCTCAGCTTTTCTTCAAGGTCTACACAAGTCTGAAAATAGTCCACTAATTTGAGAGGTGTGTTGAGGCAGGGAAACATCTAAACTATGCTGGACAGTGGGCCTTGAGGACCAAAACAGGAAATTCCTGCATTAGGGAAGTACGTATTCTCTTCTGTCCATAAATTTATTTTAGATGTCAACCAGTGGTCTGCTCTGGATGATCAGCTGACTGATCCAAAATCATGAGTTCAAAACTGTGCAAACTTCTTCTTAAACTGGGCTAACATCTTTATCTCATGATGCCAAATAACAAAGAGGTATGACAGAGAGATATGTCCCTTAATTGGAGGGGAAACTCCCTAAAATACAACCCAGTCACACAAGAAATCATGGAAAAGCTTCTTTAATATTTGTAACATTTAAAATGTTACTGTTTGAACAATAGTTGAGCCTTTTTTCCCTCAATGTTTAAAATGTTTTCCCCTCTAAACCTTCAATGTTAAGCATGGTAGAGAAAGATAGAAGTTAGGTCTTCTCAAGTGATGAAACTGGTACTTGGTATCTCACTAAATCTTGTTATCAGATGACATTGAAGCTCAGCTTCTGTCAGTCATTCCATCAAACTCTCACCACAGGTTCAACACTATTGGATTGGCCAGAAATGATTCTTCTTCTTTTCCTTTCGGCTGCTCCCTTCAGGCGTCACCACAGCAAGTCATCCATCTCCATACAACCCTATCCTCTGCGTCCTCTTCTGTCACAACAACCAACCTCATGTCCTCCTTCACTACACCCATATATCTCCTCTTTGGTCTTCCTCTAGGCCTCCTGCATGGCAATTCCCACCTTAGCATCATTTTCCCGATAAACTCACCATCCCTCCTCTGTACATATCTAAACCATCTTTATCTCTCCTTGATCTCTAAAACATCTAACATGTGCTGTCCCTCTGATGTTCTCATTCCTGATCCTATCCATCCTCGTTCCACCCAAAGAGAACCTCAACATTTTCATTTCTGCTGCCTCCTGTCCCTGCCTCAGTGCCAATATCTCCAAATCATCCAACATTGCTGGTCTCACCACTGTATTGTAGACCTTTATTTTCATTCTTGCTGATGCTCTTCTGTCACACATCACTCCTGACACTTTTCTCCACCCGTTCCAACCTGCTTGCACTGCTTGTTTTTTTTTACCTCTTTTTTACACTCTACACGTTGACCCCCACGTTGACCCCAAATACTTAAAATCCCCACCTTCTTCATCTCTGCTCCCTGTAACCTCACTGTTCCACTCATGTTCCTCTCATTCACACACATGTTCTCTGTCTTGCTGCAACTAACCTTCATCCCTCTTCTTTCCACAGTGCAAGCCTCCAACCATCTAGCAACCAAGAAGGGGCTCATGCAGTCCAACCTCCATGTTGAACTCTTCTGTCACACCTACAGCACACCTCTCCACCGTCTTTCAGCTCTCATACATGTCCTGCACCACTCTAACAGACTTCTCTACCACTCCAGACTTCCTCAAACAGAACCACAGTTCCTCTCTCTGTACCCTGTCATAACATTTCTCCAGATCGATAAAGACAGAATGAAGGTCCTTCTTGCTTTCTCTGTACTTCTCCATCAACATTCTCAAAGCAAATACTGCATCTGTAATCATCTTTCTTGGCATGAAGCCACAATGCTGTTCACAAATGCTCACTTCTGTACTTAGTTTAGCTTTTATGACTGTTTCCCACAGTTTTATTGTTTAGTACATCAACTTTATTCCCTTCTGCATATTTCCCTTGTCCCTAAAGATGGGCACCATCACACTTCACCTCCATTCCTGAGATACCATCTTGCTCTCTAAGATCTTGTTGAACAACAGAGTCAAAAACTCTACTGGTACCTACCGTAGACCCTTCCATACCTCCACAGGTATATCGTCAGGACCAACTGCCTTTTCACTTTTCATCCACTTCAATGCCCTCTTAACCCCACCTTTACTAATCTTTGTTACTTTGTGGTCTACAACGGTCACCTCTTCTACTCTTCGTTTGCTCTCATTTTCCTCATTCATCAACTTGGTCACAAATGGTTGTAAGGAGGAATGAGACAGTGGAAGGCACCAGCAGATGAACTGTCATGCAATACATTACTGTAATTACAGCCCACATCCATCAGCATGGATGGGCAACAATGGTAAGGAAAACCTTTGATGAAAAGGACTATGCCTCAACCAGACTCATGATGTTCAGCCAGTGTTATAAGTAGTCACAATATATATATATATATATATATATATATATATATATATATATATTAGAATATATATATATAATATAGAATACTATATAATATATATAGTAAATGTACTACTATATATATATATCATCTCTATCATCTTATTTATATAATACCTACTATATATCTATCTCATATCTCATCTATATCTCTCTCTCTGCTATCTCTATCTCTATTCTCCTATCCTATCTCTCTATGTCGTCTCTGCTCTCTATCTCTCTCTATATCTCTCTCTCTCAATATATGCTCATCTCTATCTATCTCTACTCTCTATCTCTCGATAATCTATATCTCTCTATCTATCTATCTCTCTCTCTTCTATACGTTCAATGAAGAGTGAAGGAAAGAGAATGGAGTGCAACATGGCAGGTCCCCCACCAGTGTAACCAAAGACAGTTCAGGGTCACCTGGCTCACACCTGTCTATAAGCTTTGTCAGAAAGTTTATCAAAAGGAAAATGTCAGGCCTAAGAGGCTGTCTGCATCCTTAAACATGAGCTGAGTTCTGTTACCACAAGAGAGCCGCCTGATAACTGGCGTTTAATGTTTTAGAAAGAACTACATGTAAATCAGAAGTTTGCAAGCAAAGTGCTCTATTGGGATTATATGAAACTTCAAGTTGGTATGTTTGAGTATTTCATTTCTCTTGGTTTGCCTTTCTCTTGTTCTTCCTCACGCATTCAATAAGCTCTCACTTGCAACTGGTTATGTTCAGGACTCAAGGGCTTTCCACTGTTTTAAACCAAGATTAGAGTCATAGTTACAGAAAAGCAAATGTTTTTGGTTTCCTTATTTCTACATTTGGTTTAAAATGTATGATTTACACACATACACACAAATAAAACTTGGGTTACAAGGTTTTCCGCCAGTATAAAATCTACCTGTAAAGAAGTGCCTTCACAAACATTACTTTTACCTCTGATACTTTACAAGTAAAAGTGCTGAACACAGGAGTCAACTTCCAAAAGGACTGTTAAGAGATGTTTTTTTTTAGTTGGGGCTTGATGGGAGGTTGAAGGGGAAGAAGATATGAAGACGACAAAGAGAAAAAGAAGCAGAACGGATCTCAGGGAGGCAGGTAGTTCAGCGTGGCCAGATGGCAGCAGCAGAAGCAGCAGCAGCAGCAGCAGTCTGCCTCGCTGATTAGCAGTGAACAGACAAAGACCGGCCCTGTTTCACTTGTTCATCACTTAAGTGCAGAGCCCAAGGTGGAGGCTGAGAGATTTCCCTCGAGGAAATGTGCCTCCCAAAGATAAGACTGAGGCCGGGATTGCTCTCTAGGGGTGGCGAGGTACGACGAGGCGGCTGCAGGATCCAAACCTCTGAAGAAAACAAAGTGAAAGAGGAAAGAAAGGGCTCCGTGGTGTGGAACGCAGGAAGCTGCGAACAGCTCCAAGTTAAACCGTTAAACTTCACAAAAAAGTTCGGCTTCCCTTTTCCATTAACTCCAATTCTGGGGAGACGAAAGTCCACTTGCAAGTTTCTGAGTGTGAACTTGTTCTCTCGGTGTGGAGATCCTCAGGAGGCCCCCAGGATCATTGGGAGAACAATGACTGTAATATGCTGCGCTTGGCCTCCAACCTCAGCCGTAGCCAGACGCTTGCTGCTCTGTAATTAGGATTGTCTGTTGCTGAACGTTATTATTACCACTCAGATGAAGTTTGCTGAACTCACTGAGAGGAGGGCAGACGTTCCTGCAGGTCTGAAGCAGGTTTACCTGTCCCTGCTGCAAGCTGAATACAGCCAAAATGAAAGTGAAATAACAGAGTGATTGTGGAGAAGAAGCATTCAAAGCTTTTGATTGCTTCCCTCACAGAGGATTCTTCCATTGTCAGAATTCTGATTTATATCACAGGAAGGTTCAGAGTCCAGAAGGTAGAGATGTATCATTTCATACTAAGAAGAGTTTGGTAAAAAAAATAAATAAAAGTTGATTCTTACATTTACTAGCACATATTTCTTTAGAGCAGAAAGAGAGAATAAACCCAAAATATTTAATGATTTTATTTTCCTCCTAAACTATATTTTGATTTGTTAATATACATATATGTCAAGCCAGTGACATATTCCGTAAAAAAACGACAGTTTTGATTAGTTTTTAATATTCACATTCCTTCTCACAACATTTAAAAGGCAGACTGGGATTTATGGTGCCAAACAATTTCAGTTATGTAGTTATTATGTGTTATTTTTTCGTTAAACACATCTCAAAGAGTACAGCATGCAGGCGTTGTCATTGTCACACTTTTCATGTCAGGCGTCTCCACAGATTCTGTGTCGGGCACCGTTCTCGACTGCAGGCGGCCAGGCCAGTACCTACCTGTGTCCTCCTCTGTCTCAGCCGTCAACTTGTCATATGTAGTTGTGCTAAATGTGTTTTTTTATGTTGTGTTGAAAAATGCAGGAACATCCCTGGAAAAGATGTGGACTTGAAAACAGCATTATTGTAAAAGTGTCATTTTCTGCATAAATGTTGCCATCACAGAAAGAGAAATGTGCTCTGACAAGGACACTGATATACAGCCCCAGTCCGTCACAGAGTCTGGCTTTTGGACTTGTCACTGATAGCTGTCATAACGCGCCTTTTCTGTGGTCTGGAAGCCCCATCTCCTCCAAAAAAGATCTGGAACACTGATTCATCTGACCACAATACACATTTCCAAAGCTTCTTTTTTCCCCGGTTACGTTATCATTTTGAACACAGTAGTCTTGTCCTTGTGGTTACATAAACTACTGATGAATGACAACTCTTGATGAAGTATCACATGAGGGATGTCAGTGAACAGTTTAGATGGTTGTCCTTGCCCTTTACAAACTTAAATTTCTCCAGAATCCTTGAATGTTTTAACAGTTTTTTTAATGTAGAGAAGAAATATTCCAATGCCTTCTAATCTTGTTTTGAGGAAAAATGTAGGATATGGAGTATAAGTAAGATATCTATTGACATCCTGACCTTCAGTCCCACCCTCTGACCACCTCAGTGTCGGCTGTCCACACCAGTGGTCTCTGTAGTCCACTAACTGACCAGGTATCAGTCATATGTACATAAAACTCTTATTACTCCAGTTAATGAATAATTAATACTAATATATCTGGCCTTTTGTACCTTTGATGGTGTGTCTGTGTCTCTCCTCTCTGTTCTTCATCCTCTGTTTCTGATCTCCCTTTTCCTGCTCTACCTGACTGGCCTTCAGCAGGAGGGTCCCCCCTTATGACCCAGGTCCTGCTCAAGGTTTCTTACTTCTTAAAGGGGAGGTTTTTGTGCCACTGTTTGTTTTTAGGGCTTTTGTCCCGCTAGGGGAGTTTTTACCTGCTATTGTTTGTTTTATTTACTTATTGCTCAGAAGTCATGTTCTGGGTCACTGGGAAGTGCACAATTTGTATTTGTAATACACTATTACACTATATTAATATAATTAAATTGAATTAAAATTGTTTTAAGCATTTCACATATTTTCTCATGCATTTGTTGACTCCATCGAGTTCTTCAGAGACTCAGCCTTTCACCCTTATATGTCAAATTAAACAAATATTTAAAAAAAGAACATATTCACTCTAACTGATGCAAAATTGATGTAATATGTAGTCACTGAACCTTTTTCCCCCACCGTTTCCCCATCATATTTGTAAGAATAGGAGAGGCTTTGTTTCAATTTAAAAGTGCATTAATGGGCCCTGGACAGCTCAGTGGGTTGAGCAGGTGCCGATTACAGAGGCTGTTGTCCTCATGCAGGCAGCATAGGTTCGAATCCTGGCCTGTCACGCTTTCCCCTCTCTTCATTCCCATTCCCATTTCCTGTCCACCTACTTCAAATGGAGGCCACTATTGCCAAAACCTTAAAAAAATTGTATTGGTTAATTAATTGTAGACAGTCTTCTGGAAACTATTCATATATATATATACACACATACTGTATATTAAGGGTAAAAAGGTGAATGTAGCTTTTTTTTTTCCCCCTCTCCTTTCTTGTTTTTGAATCCTAACAAATGGTCAGAATCCAAACGATTTTGACTGCCGCAGGACTTTCAGGGAAAGTTGAGCATCCACAGAGGAAAAGGCAGCCTCATGCAGAAAGGACCCAGTTGGGACTAGAACTGTGAAACCTTCCTGCTGTAAGGCGTCACCACCCAGACCGTGTTGTGGTGTAACACGCTTTAATGACACAGTTAGAAATCTGAAATCTTTGTTTCATCTATCATGTAAAAACAGTCTTAACCAGCAGTTAAAAGCTGCTAATGATTATCCATAACAAAGCTTGAAACTAAAAGGACGGACATTAAAGGTTATTAAAGCAGAGTGAGCAGGAGGCGTCTTACAGCTTACCCAGCTCTCCTGACACAATATTCTTCTGGGGGCTCCGCTGCTCCTGAATAACAAAGCTATTTTAACACACACACACACGCACGCACACACACACAGACACAGACACACACACACACACACACACACACACAAAGCCTTTCAAAATGCATGCAAGTCCTCTATTACTCAAAGTTGACCAACCACAAAATGAACAAAGTCAGCCGTTGTGAAGTAGCAGGCAGAGATGCGAAGCGAGATCGCAGCTGAAATTGAAATTAATGGCTTTTCTAATTGGAGCACATGTTTGTCAAAGTGACCGAGTGCCGCAGACATGCACTACATTCGTTCACCTGCCCCGCCGGTGTTCTTTGCGTCCTCTCATTGGCCCAAAGCCACCGTCAGGATGGATGGTAGCTTGTATGATTACAGCGATCATGTGTGCTGTATTTCCCCAGTCCCACACAGCTAAATCACGTCAGCAAAACGTTGCTTTCCTCTCCGTTTCTTTTTCATTTAACTTCCTGTTCCTGTGTCCATCCTGTTGCTTGTGATGGCTTCATTGAAGTTGTTATATACAAACTTTATCCAGTGTCTTTTTGTCTTTTTAATAGTAAAGGTAGACTTATAAGTGAGTTAGCTGATTTTTAGATACTTTCTCAATGACTGCAATGTGCCAACTAAAAAATATTATATACACAACATAAAACCACGCAATTATCAGACCAAAATGACTCTACAAACACCAGTATTTAGCGGGACTTCCCCAGAAACTAGGACACATTTAACTCTTTTTAAGGAGACTATCCCAGAAAGATGCTTGCCATTACATTAATTAGGATTTTCCATTTGTTTTTGTACCTTAAGGAGACTAAAAAAAGAAATACGGGTGTTATTAAAGCCTTGGTAAAAGAACAAGATAGGAAATGACTGAGACTTTGTACAGTACTATTACACAGAAAATATATTTTCATGTTTCATGAAAAAGATGAGCTCATTTTGGTTTTGATGGCAGCAACATGCAGTTGGAGTCATGGGCAGTAAAGGGCTAGACAAGTATGAAGTACTAATAAAGGCCTGGAGAACATTTTGTAATTAATGAGGTTAAGTGGTAAGAGGTCAGTAAAATGATTGGGTATAAGAAAGAACATCCCTGGAGTATAGATACAGAGGCAAGTCAAGGCAAGACTAGTTTATTTGTTTAACACATTTTATGTACAAGACAATTCAAAGTGCTTTACATAAAAAGATTTAAAAAATGCATTGAAAGTAAAAGAGTTTAAAAGCAGACATTAAAGACACGATATGTTGTTCAACATAGCATTCAAAAGATTTTTGATCTATTCACTTACGCTACATAATATCTTCAAAAAAGTCTGTTAAATCTGTGCATGGGTGACAAGACAAAATATTGGGCCCACGTGGTTTTTGGGCTTGTCGGGCTTTAAAAACAGACATGATTCTGTAAGAGAAATCACTGCATGGGATCACTGTAAGAACACAGTTGGCCAAGCAGCACAAATGCAGACAAAAGTTCTGTCAACGTAAAGACTCATGAGTTTCCTTATGGAAACCACATCCTCCAGAATACCTGACTTGTTCAAAAGCCTGATTCTCTTGTAGTATGGAGGTGCATTAGTCCTCATGAAATAGGCCATTAATACACCCATCCAGAGGATGGGTGTATTAATGGCAGGAACGGTTCCATGTTGCTTCTATTGCAAGAGAAAGGTGTCATAACATCAATGTTTGGGTGCTGAACTGGCCAGCAGGCCAGAACTCCCCCCAGTATGAAAACATTTGGTATATATCATCAATCCTGAACGTACCAGCCTGTTCTCGGGCTTCTGCTCTCACATGGTATCTGGCCCCTGTACAATAAATATCCATCCATCCATCCATCCATCCATCCATCCATCCATCCATCCATCCATCCATCCATCCATCCATCCATCCATCCATCCATCCATCCATCCATCCATCCATACATACATACATACATCCATCCATCCATCCATCCATCCATCCATCCATCCATCCATCCATCCATCCATCCATCCATCCATCCATCCATCCATCCATCCATCCATCCATCCATCCATCCATACATACATACATACATACATCCATCCATCCATCCATCCATCCATACATACATACATACATACATACATACATCCATACATACATCCATACATCCAGGTCACAGGGGGGTGCTGGAGCCTATCCTAACTGATACTGGATGGCAGACAGGGTACACCCAGGACAGGCTGCCAGTCCATCACGTGGTTCATAGTTTTGTTGTTCTGTGTATATCCGTGCCCTTTTAATATTGAAATACTTCTCCACAACTACAGGATGGACTGTGATGGAAAAAAAAGCTTATGTTCCTCTCAGGTTGAATTTAAATAAATCAGGTAATCTTCTGCCTTCTCATTTATCACTGCTGTCAGGTCAAAATTTGCATAAGTGCAGTGCATTTGTCAGGCCTGCCACCTCTTGAGTTCAGCCTGGAGTGACATCTGTTTGAGTTCATTAAAGAAATGTGCAGTGTTTGGCTTTTACAATCGTTATATCATAGCTGTGACTGGTAGTTCCAGCTGGGCACCTCTCTTGCCCTTTTCCCTCCCTGGATCTAAGGCTTGCATCATACTGGTGGCATGGCATGCTGAACCTCATTGTTTTCATTCGTCCTCTCATATGAACAAACTGAACATTCACATCTGCCACTATCACGTCTGTGCAAACCTTCAGCCACATGCCTTTTCTTTATTGAGGAAGTGGATCTCAACAAAAACACCAAACACACACGGCCATTGGTGGATCATCAGATTGACATGACATCAACAATATAAGTCATTATACTACAAAGGCAACATATCAAAGACATTGGAAGCATTGCTCATCTGTTATAATGATTATTTACTTTTTATTTCCACAGTTCAATGTGACTGGTCTCATGTTCCAACTAGTCAGTTCTCCAGTCTGGAGTATTTTACATGTTAGTCAAAGTCCAGTCATGTTGCTTACTGTTACAAATCCTGTTTTCCTGCGCCACAAAAAATCCCTAGGCCCCGTCCCTACAGCCGGGATAGGAAAGGAATATTGGTTCTTATTATTTATGCTGCCAATCTTCTTGTCTTAGAGTTTTAATTTTGGGAGTATTTTAATCGTTTTATTTAGCCATTTTTAAAGGTTACTTTACATTACAAAGTTTACATCTTTTTTTCTTTTGTCCTTTTGTCTTGTGATAAGTTGGTTTGCACGTTAAGTTTTATTTTGAAAGTATTTTCCCTTGGTTTACTGTAGTTTATTCTTTCCCACGTATCCCCAAATGTTGTTTAAGTGTTATTGATTAAGTGGCTCTGATGGAGTGGATGAATTGAAGATGCATGGATCTAGGATCATGGCTTGAACAAACCATTGTGACCTTGAATAGAAGTTGCATACCATACCAGCTTTATTTATAAGGCACTTTAAAACCACCAGAGCTGAACAAAGTGCTGCACATACGTAATTACTAAAAACTTTGAGCATATAACGCAAAGCAAAAAAATAAAAATACCATTAACTTAAGAAAACGCAGCAGTTTTTACACAATTTATGATACTTAGGGGATAAAGATCTGGCCTCTCATTGGGCATGGACCCCAAAACCCAGCAGGGGTCCTTGTAATGTGCAGCAGCTCAGTTGGACATAAAATACCAGGAGCTTCCTGATCTTTGCTCTCTCTGACCTTCTTCAGCGACCTATCCTATTCGCACTACGCGCCTCAGCATCCGCTGACGCCACTCCATCAGTTTACGTGGTCTACCACTTCGTGGCTGAGTCGCTGTTGTTTCCAAACACTTCCACGCTCCTATAATACAGCTGACAGTTGACTGTGGAATATTTAGGAGCCAGGACACTTCACCACTGGATTTGTTGCACAGGTGGGATCCTATCACAGTTCCACGCTGGACGTCACAAAGCTCCTGAGAGCGACACATTATTTCACAAATAGTTGTAAAAACAGTCTGCATGCCGAGGTGCTTGATTTTATACATCTGTGGCCGTGGAAGTGACTGGAACACCTGATTGTGATTATTTGGATGGGTGAGCGAATACGTTTGGCAATAGAGTGTAGCAAACACCGTCATGGAAGACAATTGCTGAACAAATTTAGGGTTTTTATGATTGCATCAAAACTGAAGGGGATAAAATAATAAAACCAAAGCTGAAGGAGTCCTAACGGTGGGTCAAATCCAGCCAATTCCAATCTCACTTAATATGATATAAAACTCATAGTGGCCAACCAAAAAGATTCAGTTTCTGCTAATAGTGACAGAAATGTCATTATAAAACTCTTGTGAAAACCATTAAATAAATCTTACCTTATGGTGGCTGTGCTGCAGAGGGAATAAGATTGTCAGTGTAGGGATTTTTTTCATCCATTCAGGTCACATCTGCCCTTTATCTGATTACAAACAGGAAGCAGAGCCTGAGTGCTTGTTGCGGGGCTGCATGAAGGGAGCATCAGTCACCAGCCACCATTAGCCAGATACTCGCTTGTCAGATATAGAGCAATTAGACACACTGTGGGTCCATGTCCGTGCAGCTCTGATGTGCAGTTACAGAGGTCAGCGTGTTGCCTTAAGGCGCTTCTGATTTCCTGCCAATCTGAGGCTGAGACACAATCACTAAGGCAACTGCCTCACAGGAGGATCAGGACATTTCTGACAGAACAGCAGCGACTTTGTGGGAGGCCTCCCTGTGAAACTCAGCTGGATTCAAGAGTGAATCTGTTTTCTGATTTTTACAGTGAAATCTGCATAACAGTAACAGTTCTGTTGGTGCCTCCTGGAGGCTGCGATGAGCATTTACCTATTTGCTTAATAATGTGAAGACGTTTCTAGATTAGTCTTGCAATTTTTCAATATGAAATAATTAGATTACGTTAAGGCGCCTTGAAATATAATTTTAACCTTTTTTTCTTTTTACTTTAGTGCAACCACTGAAAATAAATTCAGTACAGTGCAGTCTTTAATCTGTCCTCATTCCCAAATCCATGCAGGAGACAGACACAGCGATACACAGTACAGTACAATACTCACAGTAATTAAATATTTACTTATGAACATCCATGTTTTCACTTCCTGGTCTTGGTTTTAGGTCTAGACAACCAAACTCTGTGGTCAGTGTTGGATATAGATGCTACTTTGTTCATTAGTCCAGAATGCTTCCTGATGACATAAAAAACTCAGTTTAACTCTAAAACCCTAGTAAATGCTGTTTTAAAAGTGTGAACAGGACTGAAAGACATCTCACTAAGTAAATGTCTCTGTTGGTGCTGATTTTATATTATTTTTTGTTGTTGTTTATTTTTGTACATCATCACACATAGTTAGGACAATGTATGAAAGTAGATATGTGCCAACCTGCAGGAGCTTGTAGATTTGATGTGAAAACTAAAATTCAATGTGTGAACTTGCAACAAAAATCAGAACTTGTATCAAAATCTTCTGCTGTAAAGAAAAATCACACACACGTGAACTGAATTTGAAGTTACAGAAGAAGATAAACCATGTAAGACAATGTCAAAAATGTGTACTCGTAAGTCCAATTTTAACCTGCCGAGGATTTTCACAAACACGTTTTCAGTGTGAGTGCAAAGAAACGTATTTACTGATGTGTAGATTTATGTCTACACAACTAAGATTACAGCTGACTCATTATCAACCATATTTTGTATTTTGTAACTTGTAATCATTTATTTTTTTGCATGTGTTAACTTGTATGTCATAACATTACAACGTCTTGAATATGCTGCTGCAAGCACACAAATGTGCACTTGTGAGTCACAGTGTGGTGAAACTTCAAATTCACTTCATGTGTGTGTGTTTTTGTTTACAGCAGAAGGTTTTGATATGAGTTCAGGTTTTTGTTGCACAAGTTCTCACATTGTGTTCTACGAGTTTTCACATCAAATCTACAAGCTCCTGCATTTGGCACATATCTACCTTCATACAATGTCCCAGAATGAAAAACACTTTGTTAGATTTAGGAACAAAAATGAGGTGGCCACATCCCAAATGGATATCTGATGTCAAACAGGTGGCTACATTTCACCATGATGGTGAAGGAAATGGAACAAATAAAGTGTGTAAAAAAGTGAGTGTAAGATTTTCAAAACCTGAATCCAAGCTATGATTTGGACTAGAATCCCAAAAGCGTTGGATGAACATCTCAAAAGCATCATGACAAGAACCAAAGGAAATGTACATTTTCCCAAACAGTGCTTTTAGTGAATGTAGACATTATTAAACGAGTGTATAAAGTTTATAGTCATAGATACTTCATTAAGAGTTACTTTTTAAGATATTTGTATATAAAGAAAGGGAATGAACAATGTACTATCAAAAAAAAAGGTTGAAGAAACAAAAGAGAGGAAATCCAATTCTGTATTTGGACCATGTGTTAGAATAAAACATTTAAAACTGCTTCCCCTTGGAGAAGAAAAGCTGCTGCTGGATTACTGGCACCTTTGTTTCTAATGCAATTCATTGTTCAGTTTGATTTTTTAATGCTCTGCTTGTTTTGCACACATTGGATTTTTTACAAGAACAAGTGATGAGACAAATGATAGATTTTGTTTGACATGGTTTGAGACTGTATGAGATTGTTTAAAAGAATTACAAGAATACGTTCAGTAACACTGACTGCAACAACCACAATGGTTCAAACATGTTAAGATAAAATTAATCAAATCATTGATAAATGACATGAGTTTCTGATGCGCATGGGGCATTTACTGTTGAAAAGGCTCATTTTCCATTGTGCCCTGTGTTCTTTGTCATCATGTTCATGATCAGCCAACTTTTCTCGTTGGAGGTTTGACTGCTCTTTTATTGAATTGTTTTGTTGCAGGAGAATTCACACCACCTAATGCTCAGCTCAGTGGAAGTGCGTTTGCAGAGTGCAACACCGTAATAATGTGCACATGTGTACAACATTTATATTCATTTCACATATGAGATTTAAGATGATTCAGTTTAAAGGTGTGGGACATTTGGATGGAAACCCATCAGGTGACATTTAGTGACCTTTACCAACAATCAACCTGCCCGTAGCTGTTGTTGGCAGCTCAGCCTGGAGGCAGATCTCACAACACAAATAGAAACAGAATAAATGAGACATTTGGAATTGATTCATTTGCTCCTCAGAATTATCCTCTGAGAAACAGTAATGTGATCAGTAAATTGTGTTCTTTTTGTGAGGACAGGGTGTTTTATGAGTACTTTCTTATGTTAGTGCGCCAGTATTTCAGATCAATGGTAGGACTGTCAAGTCAGGTCATAAATGCCTTCATGACATCGTTTGGCTCCAATTTCTTGACGGGAGCATTTATTTTGGGTTGCGTCATGTCACTGTAAACAAGGTCTTTTACATTTATGAGCACAAATTATCACTCTGTCTTTAATTTCAGTGTTTGTTGTTGTTGTTTTGTGTAAAAGGATAATTATCCATGTGTCTGTGATGGGTCTTAGCGTCCAGCAAACACGAGACAACCTCAGCTGAACAACAACATGACATCTTCCACCATGCCATTTTTAATTTCAAAAGGAAGAGAACAATAGGAAAGCAAAAAAGAAAAACCTGCCCAGTACTGAGTGTCTCTCTATTGCTGCCACGGGATTCAAGAGAGTAGTACAGAGTAGCAGTCAGGTGCTGGTACTCAGCAGCCCCCGATAAACTGATAATCCACAGGTGTACAGACAGTTTACTCGTCTGTCTGGAGCATTCAGGTGTGTGTAAACACAATGCCAAGAGAGAGGCATAAGCATTGTTATGAGAGAAGCAACCGTCTGGAAAGGGTTACGGCAAAACTGTAGTTCAATATTCTACAGCGAGAGAATATTTACAGGTGGAAAACGTCCACGAGAGTTGTCAATCCCCCCTGGAGAAGACGTCTCACCAGATTTACCCCTGTGGTCCGACAATGCATGCAAGTGCTGCATCTCAGAGCCTAAAAGCCTCACTAACCACAGTAGAGTCCATGACAACAGAACTGAAGGTGACTTCAATGAGATGGCTGGAAGAAAAAAAGAGCTCTTCTGTTTAAAACGAACATAAACACAAAACCGAGCTTTGCAAAAGTGCATGTGAACAAACCATAAGGCTTTTGCAACAATGTCCTGTGGGCAGACAAGATCACAGTGGAGATGTGTGGCCGGTGTGTGACCTGGGAAAATCAAACAGCATTTTGCCAGAAACACCTCTTACCCACTCTGACCTGAGCATCCTGCAGTCACTGAGCTGAACATGAAGTCCTCTGTATACCAGAGTACTCTAGAGGCACATGTGAAGACATGACAGACAGATAAACAGCCAGAAAATGCTTGGTTGAATTTGGGTCATATGTCAGGAAAGTGACATGTCACATCAAATCAAACAGAAAACAGGCTGAAAAATAGAAGAATCCACGTTTTGGGACGTCCTAGTCAAAGTCAAGACCTTAACTCAATTGAAATGGTTGGGAAGAACCAGAAGACAGCTGAACATACTGGCAGGCAGGGGTGGTTAGTGTTGCCCCTCCTTTTTATGATGTATGTTTGGCTTCATTTTTATTTAATTGATAATGGCATGGATATAAAAGGTATATATGTTGTTCTTTATCTGAGGTTGTATTTGTCTGAACTAAGATGATCCTCCTTTTGTTTGCACACGTTCATGAAAGAAGAAGAGAAATAAAAGAGGGGGTGCTGACTTTTGCACACGACTTCATGTTTCGGGGTCAAACCTCATCACAATTCTTCATTTATTTGATAATTACTGTTTTAAAGCAGTAACGGCAAACAGAGACTTAGACTGCATGTCCACCTCGACACCTCTTCATCCCTCTCTCTCTTCCTCCCTCCCACTCGCACTGCCTCTCTCGTCCGTGCTCGCGTTGCCCCCTCACCAACCGCAACTGACAGGCTACAGTCATCGAGGTGAACAGCACGACCGCCATTTTAATACCATCAACTCCCACGTTCTGCCAATTAGAGCTGCTGGCAGAGTCTGATGATGGATGTATTAAAAGAGACGTTCGAGGACTATCTGACAGATGGATTCATGCCTCCTCTAT
>CM026205.1:2242366-2414866 GCA_014839995.1 Xenentodon cancila
TTTTGTGTCTAAACAAAAACTACAGGTCTGTCACTCCCTGGCTTTTCCTACATATTTGTGTGTTCTCTTTTCTGAAGCTTTAAATATGTATATATATTAAAAAATACACGTGTTATGAGCACCTACTCTTCAGACCACGGCGTCAGACCTCTTGACTGCTGCTATTTAAACTGCAGGTGGTCGCAGCTGCAGAGTTATTGCTATATAAGAGATCATTACATTTCAGTTTTGTGGGATGTTTTCATGGGTCAAACATAGATGCTGTGGTTCTGGATAATACTTCTGAAGGGCTGCATGTATAAACAAGACTGGCCCTAGCACTGAAAATGTCTGAGATTAAGATGAAATCGACAGACATGATAACCCATAGCGAACTACTAACCAAGGCTTCGTTCATGAACAAGAGGGCCGACCTAGACTAGGCAGGTCACCCCAAATATCAGTTAATCACATAATCTGGCCTACTTTATGGATTTATGGCTCAGTACTGGCACCGGCAAATGTTATGTGAGACAGATGTGGCCCAAAGGGCATGACCAGAACCTGACATGGACGTGTGAACGTGCATGTGTTTTATTCTCCAGATGACGACCAAATGCCAGGGAGGCTTGCAAAGAGTGAACCTAAAATAAAATTATGAATTAATATGTTTTTGAGTTTAAGCTGCTACAATCACCATTAGTCAAGGGAAAAAAGTTGATTTAAGCCTCTTCAGAGATTCATAGTAGATGTTATAGTTGTGGGCAGAAAGGATCTCCTGTAGCGGTCTGAAAGATCTCCTGTAGCGGTCTAAGTGATCTCCTGTAGCCATCTAAAGGATCTCCTGTAGCGGTCTGAAGGATCTCCTGTAGAGGTCTGAAGGATCTCCTGTAACCATCTAAAGGATCTCCTGTAGCGGTCTGAAAGATCTCCTGTAGCGGTCTAAGTGATCTCCTGTAGCGGTCTGAAGGATCTCCTGTAACCATCTAAAGGATCTCCTGTAGCGGTCTGAAGGATCTCTTGTAGAGGTCTGAAGGATCTCCTGTAGCGGTCTGAAGGATCTCCTGTAACCATCTAAAGGATCTCCTGTAGCGGTCTGAAGGATCTCCTGTAACCATCTAAAGGATCTCCTGTAGCGGTCTGAAGGATCTCCTGTAGCGGTCTAAGTGATCTCCCGTAGCCATCTGAAGGATCTCCCGTAACCACCTGAAGGATCTCCTGTTGTGATCTGAAGGATCTCCTTTAGCGGTCTAAGTGATCTCCTGTAGCCATCTGAAGGATCTCCTGTAGCCATCTGAAGGATCTCCTGTAGTGATCTGAATGATCTCCTGTAGCCATCTGAAGGATCTCCTGTTGTGATCTGAATGATCTCCTGTAGCCATCTGAAGGATCTCCTGTTGTGATCTGAATGATCTCCTGTAGTGATTTGAATGATCTCCTGTAGCCATCTGAAGGATCTCCTGTTGTGATCTGAAAGATCTCCTGTAGCGGTCTAAGTGATCTCCTGTAGCCATCTGAAGGATCTCCTGTTGTGATCTGAATGATCTCCTGTAGTGGTCTATGTTGCAGATCTGAAGAAAATCTGACTGACGATGCTCAATTGCTGAGTCACTGTGTTGTGAAGATAATGTTCCGGGTTGTCCATGTGATTTTCTTTATTTTATGAAGTATCATTGTTTGCACAATCGTTTCCAGAGGCTCCACAACAGTCAGGACCAGTCTTGAGAACAGAACATGAGAATGACAGCATTAATAAATGATTATTTACTGAAAACTGAACAAAGAAAAAACACAAAGGTAATAACAAATAAATGATATGGAATAAAAAGTCATCTAGAAACATTTGAACTGTAAATTTAATTTCATGGCATTGCAAATGTTGATGTATGGAATAAAAGTTTTCTTTTTCTCTTATTACATCCATCTATATATATATATGACAGTGCAGAAGGATTGCAAAAGTAAAGGTTCTCTTTGTAAAATAGTTTGTGTTACTGCTGTAAGCTCAGCACTGATCTCTTAATAGACTGATCCAGAATTGCAGAGACCGAGGCGGCTGTTTGTTGTCCGTGCGAAATGTTGAGCTTCCTAGTAGTCAGGCAGTCTGTGACTGTGTTTTATGGTGATGGGATTAGGAAAGAGAAGGAAAGAGAAGGAAAGAGAAGGAAAGTGAAGGAAAGAGAAGGAAAAAGAAGGAAAGAGAAGGAAAGAGAAGGAAAGTGAAGGAAAGAGAAGGAAAGAGAAGGAAAGTGAAGGAAAGAGAAGGAAAAAGAAGGAAAGAGAAGGAAAGAGAAGGAAAGTGAAGGAAAGAGAAGGAAAGAGAAGGAAAGTGAAGGAAAGTGAAGGAAAGAGAAGGAAAGAGAAGGAACGAGTAGACTGAAGTCAATGCATTTCATTCAGTTCAGGGGCAGCGTCTTCTGTGAGAAATAAAGGAGAAACTTCATTACATACTTTTCCAACTTTAAAAGAAATGTTTTATTGGAAAAATATGCGAAACAAATTAAATTCAAAGACAGGAAAAAGTCTATGAAGCATAATAATATGACCTCTTTAAGCTACAAACCACTTTTTCTCCATCGTTGCTATCCTCACTGTGCTGTGATGTCAGCAATTACCTGGAGTGGATGCTGTCAGTAGAAGCCATTTAAATAGAGCGCGTCATTGTGAAATCCCAGCAGCAAAGTCCTTGTTATAAACACTTCACACCGTCTTTTCACAGAGATGACCCCATGTTTGGAGCGCTTTGTGGCACATCAGCTAAATACCCTTCACGCCCTCAGAAATAAAATAATTTCTGCTTTCAGTTGTGCACAAAAACAACAGCTTAAACACTGTTCTATCACTGGGTCAAAGAAACATTTGTATTTGCATGTGTGACCTTCAAAGCCACTTGTGTTTCCACTCGTGTTAGGAACACACGTGAACATGAGAGCTCAAGTGTTTGCTTGTGAAGGCAACTTTACTGTGAAGTACAGCCTCTCCGGGTGTCTGTCACTTGCGTTCCTCTCTTTGCTTGACTCGCCCCATTGACTCTCTGTTCTTCACCTCATTCCCTCTCATTACAGTTATGAATATTTTCACATTAGTCGTGGGTGGCTGATAAAATTGCATTGTTTGATGACAAGTTTTTGTTGATGGCGCCAGGTTGGTTTGTTTACCAGTTCTGAGCTTGTGGGAGGCTGGCATCTGTTTTCCCCTGAACTGAAAACACAGTGTCTGCTTGTTAAACACACACACACACACACACACACACACACACACACACGCACACACACACACACATACACTCACACACACTCACACACACGCACACACACACTCACACACACTCACACACACGCACACACACACACACATACACACACACACACACCACACACACACACACACACACACACACACATACACTCACACACACATACACACACACATACACTCACACACACACACACACGTACACACACACACACACACACACATACACTCACACACGCACACACACACGCACACACACACACACAAGCACTCAGACACACACACACACACGAACGCACACACACACACACACACACACAAACACACACACATACATACACTCACACACACACACACACACACACACACTCACACACACACCACACACACACACACACACACACACACCACACACACATACACTCACACACACTCACACACACGCACACACACATACACTCACACACACATGCCACACACACACACACACACACACATACACTCACACACACACACACACACACACACACATACACTCACACACGCACACACACACGCACCACACACACACACACACACACACACACATACACTCACACACGCATACACACACGAACGCACACACACACACACACAAACACACACACACATACATACACTCACACACACACACACACTCAGACACACACACACACACAGACACACACACACACATACACTCACACACACACACACACGTACACACACACGCACTCAGACACACACACACTCACACACACACACACATACACTCACACACACATACACACACACAACACACACACACGTACACACACACTCACACACACACACAGGTACACACACACACACACACACACATACACTCACACACACACACACAAACATACATACACTTACACACACACACAAACACACACACACACGCACATTTGCTGTTTATGACTCACAAAAAATAGATTTCTAAAAATATACAAATCATGTAACAATGTTAATCAAGGTTTTTACAAAAATTCCTATTCATCCTAGGAGTTTTCCACATGGATGTAAATTCACCAACAATAATTTCATAGTCAAAATCATCAGATCATAGACAGCAGTTTACTGAGATCCTCTGAAAAGTCTGCCCCGTCCTTGAGGGCATGTAGACTTTAACAAATAGAACTCTGGATGAAGCCTTCAGCTGTAAAGCCACATGTTGAAATGATTGAAAACCTCCAGGAGAAAACTGAGTCATTAAATAAGACTGCAACACCCCCTGCTCTCTCTGGCCTCACTGATTTAACTGAAGTTAGGAGGGGCTGACTCGATGAGAACAGCTGCACTGTTATTTTGGTCTAAACCAAGTGGACAGCACCTCTTTAGTATATGCCACACCTCTAGAGTAGTCTTCCACGGTCCCTTCCAGTTGTTGATGAAGGCTCACAGTGTCATGTTGATGTTATACAGCTCCAAGTGTTCTAGTATCCACAAGTGTGGCATTGAGTTGTAGGCTTTAACGTTCTGTTTTTCCTCACTTGCAGTTCCTGTTGACCAGTAGCTGGTCCTTGACTCCTGTGTTTCCTTGCCAATTCCCTTCTGTGTTGCACTCATGTGGGGAGCTATGTGCCCACTTACCTTGGCTGCTATGACAGGAGCTTCCATGTGCAGAGGCAGGTAAAGGGCCATTGCCCCTTTCTGGGGTTCCTTCATGATGAGGACCACGCAGCCTTGGATTAGCCATTCTGGGTGGGTCCCATCTGTGAGCAGCAGGGGTGTTCATGATAGTAAGCAGTCCCAGGGTGCAGGCAGATTTTTTCAGCCAGTAGGTGTGAATTATGTCTGGGCCTGGTGCGGTCCAACTCTTCATACCTGAAAATCTTTCTTTAATGTCTGCCATTGTGATGGTAACCGGCTCTTGTTCTGGGAGATTACTGTGGTCAGCCCTTAGGTCAACTAGCCATGAGGCATTGGTGTTATGTGTTGCCTCCTTATCCCATATGTTGTTATTGCTCCATCGTATGATTCAGTAGAGAACATCCTGTTGATTCTCCTAGCTTCCACTTCAGATGTTTACCTCCTCAGTTGGACAAGGCTGTGAATCTTTTTTTAGCTGTTTCCAGTGCTTCAAGTAGCAAGAGGTCAATGCACTTTCAGTTCTTTGGCAACTGGCTTAGTTCTCACTGTGCTGCCTTAATCTATGTTTCCAGCCTTCTCTGTCATGGGTGATACTTCTTCCTACCCATGGCGTTGTAGCCAGGCATCTCTAGGAGTGCTGCTTCTGTGCTGTACACCAGCTGATTGCTCTCAGTGTAGCACTGCATTCACATCTTCCAGCAGACTACAGAAGAGACTTGGCATATATATATATATATATATATATATATATATATATATATATATATATATATATATATATATATACCCTTTGGTTAACTGAAACATAATCCATCACTTTGGAACAAGCCTAATGTGGTTCTAATGCAAAGGGTCTAGATGATGTAGTCAACAAACAGCAAAATGTTTTACTTGCAATTACAGTTTCCCATGATAAATCAACACTAACAGCTAGCAGAAGATAAACACATAACAGTCTATTAATCTATTAATCCCAATTTGGAAAATCTGGTGTCACAGCAGAAAGGTTAAACATAAAAAAAAGGATTTATAACTTATATCTCTAACAGCTCCAACTTCTGTGTTGTGTTTTTCATCATAAACATTGTGTTGTCAGGCTGATGAAGATCTGCTCAAAGCATCTTGTGCCTTGCAATATTCTTTGAGAAGAGCAGCAAATGTTGCCTGGTGTAAAGTTGAATGAAAGAAAAACACGGAAGCTGGACAAACTACTCGGATCTGATTCTGCGATGTCACAGACTTCTGCAAATGAACACTTAACTTCTAGACACTTAAAGCACAAAGTTAAGCTTGAAGGGACATTGAACAGCAACAAATCCAACTCTGTAATATCGGCTTCTGTTCAGATGCACAAACACACAGCAGATTCTGGATTCATGTATGTGCGCAGCATCAAAGATGCTGCCAGTCCGTCTTTTTCTTCTTTTTCATCTCCTCCTTCCTCTCCGGTGATGAATGGCTCTGTTATGTCTTATTGTAAGCACTATCTCAGAAAGCTCTGACCCAGTTATTTTAATTGCTTATTCGCACTTATGGTGGGTCTATATGATAAACAGCAGTTGTTTTTCCTGCCGAAAGGACTATTTTTGAGCTCTGCACATCACAGCAGGCTGCTGAATGTGTGTGATTGTGTGTGTGCGTGTATGTATTTGCAGCAGGAAATATAGTTCCCTATAATGAGGAGGCTGTTTTATGCCTAATTTGTGTTTGAGTGCTCAGTAATAAACAGTTAAAATTTATGGATGTCTTTATTCCTAAAGAGCAAATGAGGGAAAGTGCAGGTGAATTGACAGGATATCATCATCATCGTTACCATTATCATCATTACCATTATCAAAGCAACACCTCACACAAATATAGTGGTGGAAAGAAAGTTGATGTTTCTGATGCCTCTGACTGATGAGATTAGTGTTTTAATGACGGAAATAAATGGAAAACATTTCAACCAAAGAGAACTGGGACGCTGTGACCCAAAATAGGAACAATCAGACGGATATGTATGGATGGATGGATGTATGGATGTATGGATGGATGGATGTATGGATGGATGGATGGATGGATGGATGATGGATGGATGGATGGATGGATGGATGGATGGATGGATGGATGGATGGATGCATGGATGTATGGATGTATGTATGGATGTATGTAGGTATGGACGGATGGATGGACGGATGGATTGACGAACGGATATATGGATGGATGGATGTTCTTTGCAGTCGTATGGTGGTGTCCCATCTTTTAATCCTGTGATTTGGTTTGGAGAACCTACCAGGCAAAAGAAACCTTCTGTCTACATAAAAACAATGAAAACAATGAGGATGCACAACTGAGGTTGAGAAAGCAGCATCACAACAAACGACAAAACATCTGGACTAAGATAAGACCAAAGTGAGGTTGTTTACCTGTAATAGTCAGTGTCATGTTTGGCAAAAACCAAATGAATAGAGCACCTCTTCTGAGATCTGGGGTACCTTTATTATCCAGTGGCCCAATTTGAGGATCCTAGTGGAAAATATGAGGTCATCTGTCACGTAATAAAAAATGATTCCAAATATTCCAGCAAATCTACATCAGAATATCTAAAAACTTAAGAATCAAGGTTTTGGAATGGTCTTGTGTTTTGAAGAGCTGTGTGTAAGCTATTGCCCCAAAACCTCAATGAACTGAAGAAATGTTGTTAAGAGGATTGGTAGGGAACGTAAGAGACAGTAAAAGACGTAAAGGAACTGATTACTTCACGGGGGTAGTTTTGCATGGTTTTAAAGATTATTAGTTGTTTGTTTGAGGTTGTTCTTGTCTGATAAGACTGTGATCCAACAAATTCTGTAAAATCTGTTTTTAAGGGGTATAATAACTTTTGCACATGACTGTATCTTTTAAATTTCTTTGACCTTTGTATCTTACCAACATGTTCAAAATGTCTTTTTTTCAATAAGACGCAGCTGAAATGACAGCACATTTTATTGTTTGGAAACCATAAAAGAACTGACACTAAACTGCAGGAGGGAAAACGCAAATGCTGGGAAACGTTCAAAATGATTTCATTGCAATGAGTGCACAATTTCTGGAAAAAGAACAAATTACAAAAAAAAAATGAAATGTTGCCTTTTTCTTTTTTGTGAAACATTCATAATTTAGATTGAAAATCATTTGGAATGACTAATGCCTGTAATTTCCAGTCTTATGTGGATCTTTCTGAGCAGATGGAGCTGGCCACATGAGGTTTCTCTTATTTGCTTTGTATGAAAACTACATATCACACAGTTCTGAGAGCGACAGGCTACAGCTTGGCTTTGACATTTCAAGAAAAACTGGATACACTGTCTTCATACAACACACAGGTGCTAACTGTAATTAAACCCAGCTTTGAAAGCCTCAAGGCTTAGTGGCGAGCCACATCCAACACACATACGTGGTGAAGATGCATCCATATGCAGGACTCGTGGTTTCTGTAATTTATATATACCAGCGCTGCTCTGTCTCTGAGGGGGTTGAAGTTCAAAAACATTTCTTCCAACAGCATAACTACTTTTTGCATTTGATCAAGTTAACTTTTTGAGTAACAAACTTCACTTAATTTTGGAACACCTGTGGTTGTCGATGGAAACAGGGAATGCATCTAAATTATCCAGGTCCAGCACTTTTGCTGACAACTGTGTCCTTCAGAAGCTGTTCTCAGGAATGCAGCACAGGATATGTTTGGGAGACTCCAAGAATTAATTAAAAACTGGCCACTTATGCAAAATGGCTGAAAATAAACCTCAAAGCCACGCATGCAAAATGTACATTGATTGATAAAACTGATGTGAAATGCACTATGGGTTCTCAATCCACTGTATACACCTAACTTACATTTAATCTTTTGACAATTTTTTCTTTTTCTTTATAAACCACCATAAACCTTTTGAACACAGCAGTATCAGTACAGTTGTAACATGATTGTAGCACATGAGTTTAATGTGGTTCTTTGGACACTACGCAGTTTCTTTCAAGACCACACAAGGTTTTTTTTATTCCCAAGACCTCCTTCTTAAACAAATGGCTCGTTGTGTTGTTTATGAGCATGAGTACTGCATAAATACAATTCTTTTACATTAGCCATTCATCTAAGAGAGCTGAAAATTATGTATACTAGACTTGAAAAAAATAAAAACATAAATATCAGGAAAGCCAAAGTAGGTGTGAATTTTTGAACAGTCAGTGGCACATAATGGTTTTGTGTTAAGTCTTTAATGAATATGTCATAATTAGCCCTAAACACCAGTGATCGGTCAGAAAAACAACGTGGCGCAAAGAAAATGAGCCATTACAATGAACAAAAACCAAGGTTAGCTGGGTGCTAACATTAAACATTAGTCTGCTCATGGGAGGCTGAACATAAGATGTTTTGATTGGATTTTCTTCACAGTTCTTGGCCAGCAGATGCTGCAGTTGAAATATCAAAAGATTGATTTATTTTTTTCTTTTGCTTTGACAGAATGAAAATTTTGGATTTGGCAATAAATAAAATTAGAATGATTTTCTTTGTTTTTTGATAAGAGAGGATAAAAATCTAAAATGTTGAAAATTAGACCTGGACTATTAGTTTAGTGACGTCTATACGAAGACAAAGAAATCTCATGCATGCAACTCTTGCAAGAAAGTCAGCTGCCTTCAAAGACAAAAAACTAGGAAAAACTACATCCACCAGTAAATATTCCTGATTTACATTTGTGGATGTTAACATATTTAATTTGTTTATGAATGATTGAGCTCCACTTCAATCACATTTTCAACTTTCAATTTGTTTTGACTGAGTGGATTTTAACTAAAGAAGTAACTCAGTATACAAATAATTTCATAAATACTCACACCCCCACAGATTTTTCTAAAATGTAATTTTTTTTTAAACCCATGTTTAAGAATTCATTGACAGTTACAGTCATTTTTTATAACTATTCAATAATCACAACTTAAATTTCTGTTCATGTACAAACAAAATCAAATAAAATCAAACAATCAAAAAAAAGGAAAACAAACATAATGACCCTGAATTTATTGGCTACTGTGAGTTAAATAATACATTCAATTATGTATCTACTTCATAATAATAAATCACAGAAAACATATTGTTAGTTTTCTTCATAAAAGACATAAAATAAATCCATACACATTTCAAAAAAAAAAATGATTAGCTCCTTAAAAACTCCACAAGAGATTCTAATGAATTAGAACTTGGCAGGAGCCCAAAGTCTCTTGGCTGATACTGTTGAGAGAAAACAATAAAACACATGAATGTGAATTACAAGAATCAGATAAGATCCACTAACAAGTGTTGTTTAAATTAACAAAAACATCAATCGGTTCTAAATTAACCCCCACCCCCAAAAGAAAGTTTGTTAACATTTCTTTGCAAAGAAAGAAAGAGTTTTTAAACCAACAGCAACATCAGAAGACAGGGGAAAAATCAACAACCAATCAGAGAAAAGTTTGAAAAATAAAAATAAAATCATAAGAGTGAGTAGAAAATCAACATATCAGAGGATATGGGAAAATCAACAGCCAAGCAGAAGAAAACTTGAAAAATCAACAGCCAATCAGAACAAAAATTGAAAAATCCACAGCTAATCAGAAGAGAGAGTGAAAAATCAACAACCAATCAGAATAGAGAGTGAAAAATCAACAGCCAATCGGAGAGAAGGTGCAAAAACCAACAGCCAATCAGAAGTGTCAATCAGAAGAGAGAGGGAAACATCAACAGCCAATCAGAAGAGAGGGTGAAAAATAACCAGCCAATCAGAAGAGAGCATGAAAAAATAACAGCCAATCAGAAGAGCGGGTGAAAAAGAACCAGCCAATCAGAAGACAGGGGGAAAATCAACAGCCAATCAGAAGAGAGCAGAAAAAAAATAACAGCTAATCAGTAGAGAGGTGGAAAAATAAACAGCCAATCAGAAGAGAGCAGGAAACATTAACAGCCAATCAGAAGAGAAGGGTGAAAAATATCCAGCCAATCAGAAGACAGAGGGAATAATCAACAGCCAATCAGAAGAGAGCTTGAAACATCAACAGCCAATCAGAAGAGAGGTGGAAAATCCGCCAATCAGAGGACATGACTTGTTTCTTTTCCTTTTTTTTTTTTAACAATTTGTGAGCATTGGGTCCTGTGAACTTGCAGTGTCCAATTCTTGGAAGATTGGTAGATGTCCTGAAATATTTCCACATTTTATTAATATTTTTCACTGTAGAATAATTGACTTTAAAGTACTTAGGAAACTGCTAAACTGCTATACAAGCTGTGTTAAAACTCACACACATGCCTATCCAAATGTTCTAGATCAAGATATCGCCAAAATTTCAAAATAGGGTTTTTCTTATTTATGACCAATAAATAAAGTCTAATCGATCAGCAGCGTGTGGCTGCTACTTACCATTTTAGTTCTTCTGGAAGCAGTTATGCTCCACCGAGTCTTTTTTCTTTTTTTTTTTTCCTTTCCATTCTTGTCAGTATATATCTCACGATACACACCGAAGTTGTACCTCTGCTTTTAACCCATCACCCGTTCCACTAGGAGCAGTGGGCTGCTGTCCCAGCGCCCAGGGAGCAATTGGGAGTTAAGGGTTTTTTGCACACGGTCTGCATTTTGTCTTTGCATTTGTTTGTTAAACAATGACATTAATATGTCATGGTGCAGTCTTCATTTTAGTAATTTACTTTACTTTTTTTTTCCTTTCTAATTGTGTCCAGTTCTGCACAACTGGCACCCATGGCTTTTCACATGACTGAAAGTGAATGCTGCACATATTAAAACACAAATCTAATAAACAAATGTTTAAAGTGCACATTAAAAGCTAAAGATATCAGTCTTGATGCATGGTGAAAACAAATGGCGGGTGCTTCCATTTACTTTAACTTGGCCAATGAGTAGACTGCATTTCCTCTTTGTGGTGCTTTACTCTTTTAGAAGCTCTCATCTGCTTTCCTGCTTAAAACTCTCTTCAGATCCGAGGAGCACTTAGACCCTCCATCAAAGGATCTGTGTTTGACAGATAACTGTAATTCCCCCCACTTTAGACTGTGTTTACTGACCTCACATGAAAGAGGATTTGCCCTGTGTATTGTAGGAGATTTGCATCCTCTCTACTTTAGTGTACTTAGGAACACAGATTTGCAACGTCATGTGTTTTCCTACACAAAAAGTAGGTGTAATTGTGCAGGCAGCAGTTTGAGTGTATGAGAGCGGAGCTGAGTGGTCGTGACAGTTCTAACTAACTTCCCTTCTCTGCATGTGCATGTCTAACTACAACTTTTCCAATGCTGTTGGGATATTGGGTAAATGTTGGTTAAAATCTCAATAAAAACAGAATCCAATCAGTCCAAAGTCTCATAACCCATATTTTATTCCCAATAGAACATAAGCATCATATCACATGTTGAAACTGAGACATTTTGCCTTTTCATAAAAAAATATTAGTTAATTTTGAATTTAATGGCAGTGAAAACATCTCATATGTTGGAGCAGGGTAAATTAAGGTAGAAAAGTTATGGGAAGAAATGAAAAACAACTGGAGGAGCATTTGACAACTAATTAGGTTAAATGGAAAACATGTCAGTAAAATGATCGGGTATAAAAAGAAGCAGTTCAGAAAGTCAGACCTCTCAGATGTAAAGATGGGCAGAGGTTCATCAATCTGAGACAAGCTGCTTCAAAAAAACCTGTGGAACCATGTCAGGAAAATGTTTCTTAATGAACAATTGTGAAGACTTTGAAGATCATATCAACTACAGGGTGTAAATCAAAAGATTCAGAGAATAAGAAGGAAGCTCTGTATGCTGGGACAAGGCCGGAGGTCAAAACAGGATCGTGTGATCTCCGGGTCCTCGGTCTTTGGCGCTGCATTAAAAACAGACATGACTTCATTAATCTGTGAAGGGAAATCAATCAATGTCTCAAAATGATGGAACTAAAAAAAACAAAAACAAAAACAAAGCACACTAAAAACTGAAAATATTTCTAAAATAAAAGTGTTGAAAATCTGATCGAAATTGTGGGAACACGGGCAAAACAAAACATTATGAGCCTTGGAATGAAATTTTTCTCTCTTTAAGTCATAAAAGTGAGAAAATACCCCCCCCACACTCTCCTTTAAAAAAGAAACAAAAAACAAACAAACAAAAAGCACGAAAATCACACACACACACACACACACACACACACACACACACACGCACACACACGCACACACACACACGCACACACACACACACACACACAGACACACACGCACGCACGCACACACACACACACACACACACACACACACACACACACACACACACACACACAGTTGTTCCTGCCATTGCAGTCACAATTTTGATCAGGTTTCCAAAACTTTAGTTTTAGACATCTGTCACTGTTTTGCACAAATTAATAAAATAATGTCAAGATAATACTCTGACAGTAATGCTGACATTTGTGAGCTGTTTCTGCTGATGTGATGTGATGTTGTTTTATTTTATTTTTTTTTTTGCTGTCCATGATGCTCAAACAGACCAACTTTAGTTAGTCTAAAGGACTTTTTTTTTTTGTTTTTGTTTTTGCTTTTGCTATCATTCCAAGACATTCACAAGAAATCAGGTTCAGAGCCAATTTTCTTGCCCCTGATATAGAGAACTAGAAGAGATAAATGTATTATTTATATCATAATTTAAAGATTAGGTTTTAATTTAAGTTTTCTTTGTTGAGATTGGCTTGATACATAAAAAAATGAGAAAGAGAAAAAGTCAAACAAAGAAACACCTTCTAGGACAACAAAAAAGATGGTAAAACTTACTTTTTTGTTTAGAGAGAGAATATATTTAGTAAAGTATCAACCCTGTTAAGAGTGAATATTGTGTGTCAGAGTGGTGTGTTAGATTTGGATAGTTCTTGTCAAATCCACAATATTTGGTAGATTACAAGCTCAAGACATCATGCATCATTGTGGTGATAGTAATAACAATAATTATAACAATATTAACACCACAAAGAGTAATTGAATCTTGGCTGCTTCAACTGGATTTAAGGATTACAACAAATGATTCAAATGAGCTTTCTTCCAAGAGCATCTGGCCTCACACAAGTAATTTAGGTTGAGATTTATCTGTGAGAGTTGACCTACTCTTCCTCTGCGTTCTCAAAGGCCAGGCTGTGGTTCAAACGTATGGTTAGGATGCCTCCTGGCCAAATCCCGGGTGAAGTATTTCACACATGAGGAAGCTCCAGGGCAAACGCAGGACACACTTGAGATACAGAAGGAGTCTTTGACTTGCTGCAGAGCCAACATGAAGTGAGGCATACTGATGTCGAAGCACCATATACTGCTTAGAAATCAAGTCAGATTTTTTTTATTCTTTTTTCCTCAGGGATGTACAACGTTGTTAGATCAATTGCAAAGGCTGGGAACTGCCTATGAGAGAAAGCACTGTTTGGATTGATTATCCAACCTCATGATTATGAAGTAATGTGCTCAAAGTTAAACTTCCATCAGATCTGTTATCTAAAAGCAGGTTTCCATAACTGTAGGTGTACGGTAGTTTTGACTCAGTGCTGAGATGATGTTTGGTCTTTTTGATGTTCCCCTCTCATTCATTGCCATCCTCGCTGTGAATCCAAACACACAAAATAAACGGAGCAAACGGAGTGTCTGTGTTTTCTGTCTCTGCACTGATTCATAGGAAGATAAAATAATATACAGTATATGAAAAGTATAACATTAAAATTTGTTATTGATGTGTGCCTAAATATTTGACTTATTTTGACCAATCATTGGATTGATAAAAGAAATGATAACTAATCATGAAAAATCTGATTCCTTGGAGTTTTCTTTATTTGACATAAAAACTCAAAGACAGTCTATAAGTCTCTGTCTCTTTCTTTGAGATTAAGGAGTTCCAATTTTGCAAGAAAATTAAAAAATAAATAACTAAATTGTCTCTTTTTTATGTATAGAAATGAAGACAAAGTCTAATTTTGTGACTCTGTGGACGTTTGACATCGTGCAAAGTGTTGATGTACATGTTTGACACAAAAAACGGTAATAGGAACGAGGAATGACGGCATTATTCAAACATGCAGTATAATGTTTTCCATAGTCCTTTCCAATTTCTTCTTTGGTCAGTAAGAAATGGACTAGGGGCTTTAAATAAATTATATTATAATAATTAACATATACATTACAGTTAGGGCTGAATGTTACAAAATAAATGCTTGGGCTGCACGTCGGGCTACAGGCCAAACTATGTCATTAAAATGACATGAATTCAATGCAGAATCATATTCTACTTACATAACTTGTGTTTTACTCACTTTTACCAATTTGCTGGACAAAGGAAGTAATGAAACAGCTGTAGTGACTTTTCAAACTGGTTGAAAGCACATCGCATTCTGGGTACCATCTAGCACCCCTCCTTCCTCCTAATGAGGATTCTGTGGCTTGTTTAAGTAAACACTTCCTAATGATGTTTGCTCCGTCTACCTACTGCAAGGCTAAAGGCAGAGTAGCCTCCTATAAGCACTAATGAACAAGAAAAATGCTCAGTGATGACATCGACAGACGCCGCAAGACTGGATGATTGATATAGTTCCTCCCTCATAGCAGCAGATGCTCAGGACATCAAGTTGCTTTTGTGGGTTGTTAAATTAATATTGTTGATACGCAAGCGGAATATTTTATTACAATGATGACAAAATGTATTAACTGATCCAAAGATAACTATGACCATTATGTCACTAAATATAACAGAAACAAATGGGATATGATTGCGCAAGTGGACAGGTTGGGAGATTCTCTTAAATCTTCACACAAACCTTTTCAAAACATTTTTTAATCACATGTCAGAGTTTAAGAGGAGAGCACACGGGAGAGGTTATCATGTGAGAGAAAGAGGCAGCTGAGCTTCACTGAGCTCAGATCACCGCAGCCTTTAATGAGTTTAAAGACATTGTTTTTCTCCCATGAGGAGTCCTGCTCTGTAGCACCCACACGCCAACTTTGGCACTGAAAGCAACTCACATGAGAAACTCTGCCAAGAACCTGTGAGATAAAGGAAGCATCCACCAGGACAAAAGCAGCAACTGTAGGGATGAAGCGTAGAAAGAATTCGTCTGTCTGCTAAGCCAAAGATGTAACATCAAGTGACCTAGAACGGCATTTTAACCCTTCAGATAAGAACTGCACTGAGCAGCAAACAGGATTTATTTCACTGTGTTCTTTTTGTGTATTTGTATTATCATCTTACAGAGATTGACTTAAAGATAGAGAGGAAGCCTTCCAGTGTCATGTGAAAGGTAAGCCGTAGCTGTAGGGATTCTCATGAGCAAAATAGGTTAATGCAGTTCCATACAACAGAACTGGGATTAAAACACACACACACACACACACACGCACACACACACACAACAAATGTGGAAGATTAAAGCAGCAACATCTCCGTCATGCTGATGCAGAAATCCTACTGACTTCAAAGCATGCCTCACATTGTCAGATATAAAAAGATTTACATTTGTTTGCAGTTTTTACATTTGGTGCATCCACATTATACATGACACATCCATGGTGAATATGAACATTTCTAACAAGTAAATCAATCTTTTTAGTATATCGATTTTTAAAAAAATATATATATATATATATTAGTGACTTGGGGTAAAAAGGAAGTTTAGGCCTCAACAATGCATGGGGGTCTGTTCTCTGAGACTGAAGGCAGGGGTAGCTTATATTACTAGATCTGTTTTTGTACTCTTCGTAAATTTTAAATTTACACACACACACGCACACACAAGTGGGAGACAGGCAAAGGAATACAGAAAGTTAAAAGGATATACACATAGATGTTCGGATTTGCAGGAACATGGCCCCAATACAGGAGAGCAGTAGGCAAGTGATCAAACTAATTAAAACAACCAAAAGTGTTTTCAAGACAAGGTATTCCAAAAGAAAATGGGAGAGAAAAGATAAACGAAAGAAATATCGAGCAAGTCAATGCAAGCAGCAAAGGGAAGCACGAGGAGGCGCACATCAGAGACGCAGGGAAACTCGACCCAAATAGTGATGACAGTCCAGCGGGTAAGGAAAGAAAACCAGGACGATATACAGAGACAAGAGCAGGCGATACAACCAGGGAAGATACAGGTGATCAAATTCAGGGACGACGTGGGAGGAAGTGGCATAATACGCCTAACTAACTATATAAAGCTGGCAGCATCCCTCCAGTTCCTGGCTCATTAGTCATGCTGGTTGTGTTCATAAAAGTTGCAAAGTTTAAGTCAGATAAAAAAAAACAGCTAATATTGTTCCTGAAGTCAATTTCCTAAAGTTGCAAGGCAGATTTTATGCAGCCTGTGTAAGTGTGTGTATGTGTGTAAATACACATTTTAAAACAAGTTCAAAAACATGTTGAGTAGTATGAGCTGGTGAGTTCATACCCCCAACCACACTGAGAGGGGGCTGCAGGAGTGTCAGTCTGTGGCAGTAACTGCTCACATCCTGCTTTCTTTGTATCTTTTTATGAGTTTCTGCTGAACTTTGTTTTCTCTATAAAAAAATATTTGTTCTATTATTTCATGCAGGATTAAACACTGTGTTATTTAGGGGATTTTTGCTGCTAAATTTGGGACTTGTGTAAATGTCAATAGCAATGTCAAATTTATTTATAAAGCACATTTCAAAACAACTGAGGTTGACCAAAGTCCTGTACAGATAAAAGTAAGTAAAAACAATAAAACACATACAAATAGCACAAGAAAAGGACTTCGATAACTTAGTTAAAAGCCAGTGAGAGAAGAAGGGTTTCAGTGCTGGTATGAGAACCCCCAGGCTTGTGGCGCTTCTAATGTGGGCCGGTAAGTTGTTCACAGCTTTGGACCAGCTATTGCGAAAGCACGCTCTCCTTTAGTTTTTAGCCTCCAGCTTGGAATGTCATTGTTTAATTCAATTTTAGTCATTACAAGATCATTATCATTGTTCATACTGAGTTCTAGTCTTTCATGTCATGCCAAGACATATTACGTGCCACTCTAAATGCTTTATGTTTGATAATTCAGTACGTTAATTTAGTTTTTCCAGTAGGAAATAAAATCTTTGCATTTCTAATGCTTATGCCTTCACCTGTAAGGCTGCATGTGGATCTTTGAGCAGCAACTTGAGGTGAGCTTTAATATATTATCACTTGCCATGATATTGTTGGACAGGAAAACCTGATTTCTTATGAATAGAAATCATCTGTTGTTCATACAGCGTGGACTCTAAATCTGCACTATATGAGCAACATTTAGGCATCTTGATCATGCAAAGATGTCTACATTTTGGCCAAATCTTGTTAAAAATGATCTAGGGTTAATTTGAGTGAAAATGACCGTGAGGCCTTTCTCAGCCTCAGGGCAGTGAATCAGCACTTGAAGGAAACAAATGTTTAAACTCTGCAGATGGTGACATATTGGGCTCATTAATCATCACAGATGAAGGAAAATTTGCTGACTGAAATTATGTTTTGTGGATGAGACAAAATGATAAATAAAAAGCCACGAAGGAAATCAATCCACAAAACATTAGCTTGTTTGGCAGGATTCACCCAAACTCCTTAACAGGCCAGAATTAACGATCTGTCCAAAACATATGTGTTGCTGATCCATTACACCAGCTGTACACAGGTTGTCAATCCTTCACCATATACATCAGCAAAAACAAGTGTAACTGTACGGGTGCCATTTGGATGGCTTTCAGATGCTTTCATTTTCATCTTGTCTGCATTCCTCCATCTGCAGCCTTCAGTTACACCAAGAGAAACAGAAGTCTGAGAAAGACATATGGAGATAATGCAGCATTTTATTTGGCTCAAACCCAGAGTTTCCTGGAAGCTAGAAGACAACTTTGGTTGCATCATGTAATTTCATCCAGCCAACATCAATTTTATATACCTGCTTCATCCTGTTTAGGGTCACAAGAGACTGGAGCTTATCCCAACAGTCACCGGATGGAATATGGGGTAAACCCTGGGCCGGTTGCCAACGCAAACAACCATGCATACCCACTTTGACTACTACAGTCATTTTAGAACCACTTATCAACAAAACATGTTTTTAGACTATAAAAGGAAGCCTGAGTACCTGGAGAAAACTCCTCAAACAAACATTTTATTTTATTCATTTATTTTTTAATGTCATCATTTATTTGCTTAGTTTTATTGGCTCACCTAAATTATCAAACAAGCGCCTTTCAGAACCCTCCACTGTTTACTTACTATTGTTGGTGTTGCTGATGCCATCGCACAGCTGCTTCAGTGAGCCCACTCCCATCTGAACAAAGGAAGCAGCACTGAGGATTATGTTCTTTCATTTCTCCAGTATGTCTTATTATGATTCAGTCTGCATTACTATTTAAAAAACTTCAGAAAATGTCGGTGGATGCCTACACAGTCAGAACATTTACTAGCTCACAAGCAGAAGCATTGTTTGTGAGACTAAAGTGTTGCGCGAGCAAGCAGTCAGCAGCACAGGAGCACCACAGGGGACTGTATTCTCACCCTTTGTCTTCATGCTGTACACCTCAGACTTCCAGTCCAGCTCATTGAGTATACTAAGCCTACAACAAGGGCAAAGGGAGATTTATGGCTTTCTGAATTGAGAATTAGTACAAACTACTGTTAACGCTGAGGTATCATGATATATTTATGTGGGTGTGAGTTGTGTGTGATTTTTTTATTAATATTGGAATACAAAATGTACTGTATGTTTAAGGTACCTGTATCGGGTTTGTAATGAACAGAGGAACCTGAGCATCTAAAACTGCTCCTATCACTAATTTTAAGAGGACTTTGCATACATTTACACATAAAAATAATCATTTTAATTAAGTCTGAAACGTTCATACTTGATTGTGTCTGCTCAGAGACAGCTGAAATGGTGCAGGGAGGGAGTAGCATTCTGAAAACACCGAAACAGTTTGCTTTAAAGAATACAGTAAAGAGACCCCAACAATATCTCGTCTGCTGAGATAAAGGTGTGAGTAAGCATTTCAAAGTCTTGCTTTGACATTATTTCTCTGTCTCTTGCAGTGTTTTTGTTAAGCGTCAAAAAGCAAGAACTACATTTAATTTGACTCTGTGAACTGAAGTCTCATTGTGGCATGACAGACAGATTTGTTGCTTTATTCTTAGGTAAAAGAGCAAGAAATTCAAAGTGAAACCTGAGATCCGATCTTTTTGTGCTTCTATTTGTGGTTAAAGAAAATTATGTCACTCTAGATTATTTTAATATGAAGAAATATATGTATCAATTTATGGTGAAATGATGTCTCAAACATCTCATCTACTAGTAGAACGTTATTCCTTTCTAGAATTGTATGTACAGATATACAGAAAATAAAATAAACATGTCATCTGATCATTAGTAGGTATTATAGGTAAATACAATCTCAGGTAATAAAAACTGTCTTTATTTAATTAACAAAAACATGGTAAAAATGCAGAAGCAGTGTGTGAACATGTAATAGACTATTACTGCTTTCATAGGAATTAAGAGGGTAATTAGCAGCGAGGTGCTGCTTATCACATACCTTGGATTAGTCACCAAGTGTGGATGCTGCTATTAAATGTCATATATTATGCTGTACCTGACTTAAACATTGAATACTGACTGAAACTATAATATATCAAGTTATCATAGCTGTCAGGCTTTCATTTTATGAGGTGTAAGATTGATTAAAATTCCTAGTTTGTATTTTTTCCTTTTTCTCAACAATCTTCCTTTTACATAAACAAACATTGTATATGGAGGTTGGGCCTTTATACTGGAAGCACAGATTCATGCATTATCTATACCCACTTATTCCCAGACAGGGTCACAGGGATCTGCTGGACCGTGTATCCCAGTTCTCTTTGGGCAAAATGCGAGGGGTAGAGTCTGGACAGGTCACTATTTCATTGTAGGGTCAGATTTAGACCCTGACATACAAACAGCATGTTTGGACCGGCTTGGCAGGAAGCCAGAGTATCCAGAGAAAAACCCATGCAAACACCGGAGAATAGGCCAGTTCCACACAGACCTCTACCAGGACTCGAACCAGGAAAAGCATCCTCTTATTGACCATGTCAGTGTGGCACATGACTGGCAATAACGTGTCTGTCTGGTTTAGGAAGGTAACCAGTGACTGCAGAGTGAGGGTGAACGTCAAACCGGCTGCTAGCAGGGCATACAGACAGATGAGACTTAGGCTGCGCCATCTAACAAACCCAGAGAGCTTATGAGTCATGAAGGAGTGGTGCTTGATTAATACGAATAATGACCACTGACCAATTTATGCAATATGGAACCTTTAAAACAATTTCTGCCCATCCTTCTGGGAGGGGTTACAGGGCCCCTTACGGAAAACTTGGAGTCTCTTAATCTACAAAGAATATTTGTTCATAAGTAAAAATCTACACAGGGCTTCACAGTGCTATGGTGTTTAGCACTGCCACCTAAGAGTTTATTTATATCATTTATAGCAGATGCCCCCTGTAACTATATTTGTTTTTTTTTCAGAATACTCCAGATTGGTCATTTTTAAATTGGCAGGATTCAGCGTGGTCCATTGATGGACCGGCGAGCCTACCTGAGTTTACTCCCAGTAAATAACAGCTGTAAGTGCCAGCAGGGAAAATAGGTTGATTAGATGGATAGAAAACATGCAGGACAATGACTTACCATCCCAGCTTCCAGTAGGTTCGTCCAATAGCAGAGATTGCAGAAACACCCCAAAAAAAATTAAAAACTGTACTTTTGTACAGATTTTTGTCTCAGTTTGCATGTTAAATGTTTAACTTTGTGACAGTTGTGACAGTTCAGTGAGAAAGACACAAGAACCACACCAAATACATTTGATTCAAAAGCACATTGTCAGATCTTAATGATAATAAATTATGTTTTTAATTTGATATCTGTCTCAATAAATAACATTTGTGGTTCTCTCTCTCTTTTCCAGTAACTGCAGAACCAGTGAAAACTTTTGGTATTATACAAAGTTAAAAATATATATAAATATATGTCAAAGAGAGAGCAACATCAAGCACAGTGACATTTGAAATATTTTCACCTTTAGTAATACCCAAGTCTGTGTCCTTTATAGTGTGTCAGCTTGATCACAAGTTGTGAAAGGTCAAATATTTCAAGTATGAAGAAAATGCCTACGGATTTTCTGCCGGAGGCATCAGCAATAAGTACGAAGTCGAAATCAATGCAAAAAACAAAGCAACTTGGCAAAGTCATTAGTAAAATTATTAAAGTATTGTTTTTGGCCTTTAAACACCTGTATAAATGATAACTATGTTATTCTTTAAAAATATGCTTTTTTTTTCCTCTTAATATCACGATTGCTGACTAAGGAAACTAAGGTAAATCTGAAGCCATCAAAATCTAGTGTCCAGCTGTTTTTTTGCCTCACTCATATAATGTACCTATAACACTACTTAATTATTGTGCATTACTGCATTACACAAGGTCTTTACCACTAAATAATCATTTGAATGTTCATCCGCTCCCTTCATCCTCTGTTGACTATTTTTGCAATTGTGGTAGCAGCAATTGCAACAATTTGTCAAAGACTAAATATGTTTTTGTCTATACTACAAAAAAAAAATAAATAAAAAAAAATAAAATAAAAATTAAAAAAAAAAAAAAAAATATATATATATATACATATATATATATATATATATATATATATATATATATATATATATATATATATATATAGATATATATATATATATACATATATATATATATACATATATATATATATATATATATATATATATATATATATATATATATATATATACATATATATATATATATATATATATATATATATATATATATATATATATATATATATATATATAAGGAAGGAACTGGTTGCAGCAGTTGCCCTGTGCAGCTTTGAAGGTAGGCCAGAGTGCTTCACCAGCCTTGGCTTCATGGTTTTTGAGTAAAATTGTGAACGATTTTTGGGACTTTTTTTTTTTTTTCTAGATGATTCTTTGATCAATTTAAAGAGTGAGTCTGTGTGCAAAGAAGGAATGAGAGAGATGTGGCCTGTACTGAAGGCCTTTTAGCAGTTTTTGTCACTGTGTGAGAAATAAAATACTAATATTTTTTTAAATTTGAACCTCTGGTTGGAACCGATGCACAGTGAGTCGTCGAATTTGTATTTTAAAGACAGCAACTTTGCTTTATTTAATAGTAGTCTATTGACTGGCAGTACCTTATTTAAATGTAGGTATCATATTTATATATTAGGTTTTGTTTTTACGAAGTAGTTTGTGTAATTCAGTAATCGGTTTAAAGCAGAGTAGGTACCATCTACCACTAAAACACAGTTACATATTCTACTTTCTAAATCAGCTTGCTGTTGTAGTAAAAGAAAAATAATTCACCACTGCCACTCAAATTGTCACATTGAAATTGACAATAACACCAATATTTAAAATCAGTACTGCGCAGCTCTTTAAAATGTGTAAACAATTCTCTGCCCTGTATTACAATCAGATCAAGTAGCACTCAATGTACCACTCATTTGGATGTACTGACACTTCAAAATAACTGTTTTACGATTGCCGTGTTTGTTGCTGAACAACTTTACAAACTCATATCCAAGACCTTAGCTGTCTTCGACTCCACACTTACCACTCCAAGATCACTTAGTCGTTCATTGTTCATGGTGGTGCGCAGGTGATTTTTGATCAGTCTAGTACAGAAAAACTGTGTTTACAGGCAGCTGTGCTTACTGGTAGGTCCTCTTTATATTGACTCCAGAAACTCTGTAAACTTAAGTAAACTGATAAGATTCCTCATTCCAGCTGCCTCGTTTCTCTTCAAGATCTGCTTAGCATGGTAAAGCTCATGCTTCAACTCCTCCAGGCTTGTAAACGGTTCCAAATAAAAACAAAAGAGCCTCCTCTAAAAAGCTGTTGCTTTTAGCATTGAGTGCCTGAATCCCTCTCATGATATCACGGTTGGTTTTCGAAAGCCGCCTCTCTAGCTCAGCATTTACATGGTCTAGGATCGTATAGTAAACAGTCTTACAACAGTTTTCCTTGTTTGTGTCACTGTAACGTGGACCAACTGCAGGCTGAGGGAGCCATGCTTAGCACTTCTGTCCACAACTGGGCAAAAGATGATTCATCTCTGCATTTTACAGTTGAGTCCTGCAGCACCTCAGTGAGGTCGATTGCTCTGGTAAGGTCCAATGTCGAGGACTACAGAATGTCACTGAAAAGCTTTGCATCTCCAAGAATTCTTCTAACTTCTAACCTTCTGCTAGAAGGTCCACATGCAGTCCACGGGTCTCTACACTTGAATCACGGGGCTGCTTAAAGTAGCCCCATGATTCAAGTGCTTGTTAATCCACCTTTATCGGTATCAAGTCAAAGTCCACTCCCGTAGGACATTAACCGTCTTTTTCATCATTGTTGACTTTTCATCCAAAGCAGTAAAGGAATTAGAAGTTGCATTTTAAAATACTGGTGTGGACTGAAAGAGAGTTGGTTTCTTTTACATGAACTTACAATATGAAAGTGAACTGAGAAGCTTTTCTGTCAGTTTCATTTTAGGTCCACTTTTAGAGGACTGAAGTCACTTAAAAAAGGATAATAGGTGAAAACACCTAAAACATCATTCATTTTTATTGAGGATATACTTTGAATTTGAATCATGTATTTGACATGTTTCAAATGCATTGATGCATTTAACAATTTGTTCTAGCAAAGTCTGCAGCTCTGTATTCCAGTATGTTGTTAAAGTGAGCACACCATCATGAACTAGGTTTAGGCTCTTTCTTTAGACACGTTTTAAGCTTTTTTAAACCACAGTTAGTGATGCAACATTAACGTTTCCATTCATCAAACCTACAGTATTCCTTAAACAGAAATAAAGTGCCTCTATTTCTATTGATTAGATATGAGTCTCTAATGTAAGAACTGTTTTGTATACTTGCTATCAACAACAACACCTGTTGACTCAAATGCAGCTCATAACAGTGTCACTTCATTCCTCCATACTAGAGTCCAGCACATTTTCACCTAAATAAGATTGGGGAAACAATTTGGTCTCATATGGGTTTAATTTCTTTGAGGAAGTGTTTGCCTCCTTTTCTGCACAAGATGGGCTGATTGAGCCGCTGTTTGAGGGTGAACGAAGGCATCGCAGAAGAGAAAAACAAAATATTCTTGCTATCAAGACCAAAATGTTGGACATATCAAATCTGTGTACCACACTCAGGCAATTATATGGTGAATTTTTGCAGTTGCTTTATTACAGTACATTCCTATTTCTACATGAATATCTCACACTGCTGCCTCTGCCATCTCCTGAGGACTGATGGCAAAGTGGCATCATCCGTATTGATTATTATTGTTTGTGAATTAGCACGGGGCAAAATGAGCAGACGCCCAGTGAACTGAGGGATGCAGTTGTCATGGGAACGTAATGGTGCTGCAGGGAAACAGAGACAGAGAGAGAGAGAGAGAGAACTTTTCAGTCAGTCAGCTGGTCTGCCTTTCATGCCAGTCAAAACCTCAGCCACATTTGCTTGTTCAAGAAGAAACTTTATGTTTTTTGTTGTTTTTTTGTCTTTCTCTCCCCTTCTGTTCTCACAGCTTCCTTTTCCCACATGGACCCAGTTGGACATTGTTGCCATGGAAACGTAGCCGTGAGACTGTACAGGGATATGGCGGGAGCTCGGAAGAGCAGAGCGCTGTTTGCTCATTTAGAAAAAGAAGCTGGAATGGATGAAATCCTTCTCTGGTTGGATGCAGACATTCATTGAGCTAAAAGGCAAAATCACTCAGAGGCTCAACAAAAGATGAGTCCATGTGGGATTAGAGCACTTCTGAGCTGTCTGCTCCCTACAGAAGTAGAAAAAAATGTATTTCTGAAGATTTAATGAGGGTGTGTTTTGCTTTACATGGAATTTCTAACTTAAATGGAAGTAGAAAAAGCTATTAACTCCAGCAGAATGTGTAATGCTTACCTTATTGCTTTAAAGATTATCCAGGGTCTCCCACTGACCTCTTTCTGGTCAGGTTCCATGTGTGTTGTGGCTGTAGCCACTCTGATCAAAAAGGAGGCTGAACTATTTTATTAACCTTTTATGAACTTGGCACCATGTGAAAAGGCAAAAAAAAAGATAATTAAAGAGGCAAAAATAAAGCAGGAAAGTTCACCAATCAACATCATCAACCTGGTGTTTTTATTCTAAAATGTGCTTTAGCTTCTACAGTTTAAATTATGGGACATCAAATTATTGGTATGCCACTCCTAAAGTTTCAATAAAGGCTATTTTAAACCTTCGAACAACAGCAAAACAGTATGCTATGTGAAGATGCCCGTGCGTTGACGGTGTTACCACGGCGCCGTCTCGTCGCACATCCCTTCCCCAGGATACGACCAATGTCAGCTTTATTCTGTTTCAAGCTGCTTAGGGGCTCAAAGTTAGGTTTCAAATTCAGCTTTGATTCAGTCACAAGTGTGACAAACATCTGTTATCTGAAGTTTAATGTAAGATCTTTAAAAGAAAATATTTTACCATTGCTACACAGAACACAATATCCATCCATCCTTTATCTAATCCACGGGGTCTGTCGGAGCCTTTCCTGACATGTGGCATGTGGATGGGATGTTAGTGCTAAAAAGGAGGTAAAAGAAAAAAAGATTAATTATTTTTAACAGGTGACGCCCCTGCGTGAGTTTAATGGTAATTTTGTACTGAAACCAGAATCCATGAAAGACGGAGTGTTTGAGGACTACAAATGTACAGAGGAACATTCTCTCGAGAAAGGTTGGAAGGGATTTGCATATTTCTCTTTCTACGGTGCATCATATCATCAAACAATTTAATCTGGAGGAATTTCAGCATGTAAAGGGTAAGGGCTTAAGCTGGACACCCATGATCTCCAAACCCTCATACAACACTGTATCAAGACCATCATTCATCAATAGCTGATATAACCACATGGGCAAGCGTTTACCGCAGAGAACCTTTATCAAATCACACAAACGTCAAAAACCTTATTGTACACACACAAAAAAAGCCTGATATTAAACTTGTCAGGAGGAAGCATTAACGTCCCCGGGATCTGAGATATCTGGGATGAACCATCGCACAGTGGAAATGTATAAGTTAGTTGAACAAATCCCTGTTTTTTTATCTGTATCAGCTCCCTTAGCAAAGCTCATTTCCACTTCTGCGATGGTATCATTAATGCAGAAAAGTAAAACAAGAATTAAAGCAACTTATGCTACCTTCAAGAGCATTTCTTTCCACAGACATCCACATATATTTCAACGAGACAATTTAAAAACAACATCACACAGACATTATGAAGTCATGGTTGATGCAGAAGAGTGTATGTCAGCTGGCCTGCAGTCGTGACCTGTCGCCAACGGGGAGCAGGACGCAGGACAGAACAATAACGACACACTTTAAGATGGATTTGCTGTATGTGGAAGAGAAAATAACAGAAACATTTACTTACTTGGTATTGTAAATGCCCAAACATGTTTTTAATTGTCGTAAGAAGGAATGGCACAAATAGCAGCATTACAAAATGGGAAAAACTTTACTGCCTGTTTGTTAGGAAATGTAATTTATTTGATTTGTTTTACAAATAAAAGCACAGCATAATCTAACGTCTTGTAATTTTTAAAAGTGCCCGTTGTTTTGTAGCTATGCATTTTATAAAATCCTATTAATTTGAGAATCACTAATCATTTCTAGCATGAATTGGAATTTCATCCCTCAATATCTCTTTTTCAGAGCGACTCGCCTTTTGTAGGATCCAAGTAACGTTTCTAATTTCTGCCTGTCCTCCTGTATGCAGGGGAGCGGTGCGCTGGTGAAACAACATTTCAGGTATATATTTAGTTTGCTTTTCTCTGCACGCTGAGCGTAAACCCACTGATGAATTCTCCCGTTGCTATTTTTCTGACTGCAGCTTTGAAATCAAGCCCTCCCAGAAACCCCACTAAACAAAAGCAGCTCAGACACGAAACCGCTGTATGGCACGCTACTGTTTGGGTTTAGCAATTAATTTTATTTTTAACTGAGTGTAACTTTATAACATAATGATTCCTGTTCTGTATGAGTGTGTGTTGTGTTAACGCTTCCTCCAAAGTTATCTTTTGGAGAAACTAATTAGTAGAAGCAGGCAACTGTGTTTTCTAACAATATCATAAATGTTCTTTTTTGTTGCACAACAAACCTGCAGGTTATTTACATCAGTTTTTTTTTTCTTGTTGAAAGATTTCTACACACATTCAGTGCTTGTATACAAAAAAAGTAAAGCTATTTCACACAAATAATACTGAAAAGAATAGCCTAGAATGGTGAACACAAAAAGAAAAGAACAACTCTCCAGGAGGAGGTGTTATCAGCACCCTGAAAACCACAAATGGTATAAACTGCATTATGTTTGCTGAGGCTCTCCGAACATGCAGCCCAAGTGTGCACATGCAGCCTCATGGCGAAGTGCATCTAACCCTTCTACTTCTCCAAGTTAAATTTCAATCACGCTTGTGAGTCCGGGAGCTGCAACTAGCCTGCGTTTCTGTACAAGAATGCATTTTGCTCACATAGCGTCTGAGTTTGAGTGTTGATAGCATGACATATTCCCTTATTTTATGAATATATTTTATATATGCCAGGTAACCGCCAACTCCAAAAAGCAGAAATCCAATGATGTGGTCATCATCCTTGACCAACAGTATAGACAGAAACACGACCTTCCACTTCCAGGAGTCCATCGTGTATCCGGCAGCATCGCGTCTTCTCAATGCAAGAAAATTTGGTCAATTGCGTTGAGAGAGCAGCTGACCAGATACATGGTTGAAATTCAGAAGACATGCAGAGAGAGGCTCCAAAATAGATTGACAAAGACAGCACAAGACGGAGAGGCAGATCCCAGGCAGGCCTGCAAGGGCAGATAGGGAGGGAGCAGGAGAAACAGGGAACTTCTCGGCAGCTGCATTTAGTCTTGGCCTTGCCAAGTAGAAGAAGGCCTTTGCTTTTCTCACACAGAATACGACGGTTCTGGATCATAAATAAATACATAAAATAAAATACAAACAAACAAACAAACAAACAAACAAATAAATAAATAAATAAATAAATAAATAAATAAATAAATAAATAAATAAATAAATAAATAAATAAATAAATAAATAAATAAATACAAATAAATAAATACAAATAAATAAATACAAATAAAAAAAACAATGAAAAACTCTTGACTTCTTCCATATTCTTCTAATGGTACTGGATATTCTGTCAAACAGAGCATGTGAGTCCTATTTAAAGAAATTATGATGATCATCATCCGTCTCTGCGTGGTCCACTTTAGGATGGCTCCTCGGCAACAGAGAGCAGAGAAGGTATTAAGGTATAACAGTATCTTAACTAACCGACAAGAGACTAATTCGGATCAGCCTTGGGTCAAATTACTTAGACTTCCAACTGAGCAAAGCATGATCTCATACTGGGAAAAACTGATTTGCAAGATCTTATCTGGGTTCAAACATCTGTGTTCTACAAAATGAACATCTCTATCTTTCACCCATTAACACAAATAACTATGTGGTGGTTTCACTTCTGCCCAATTACACTTAGGCTACATTCACACTGCAGGTCTTAATGCTCAAATCAGATTTTTTAATCTAAAACGGATGTTTTTGCATGATTGTTTACATGATAATTTTAATGTGACCTTCATCCCACTTAAGTGTGAATGGTACGCAGCCCTGAAGTGACATGCATGCGCAGCGGTAAGTGTGCACGCTTCACGTGTTTGTGGATGTGGACTCGTACCGAGAATGGTGGGATCGCGACATGAGGGTCTTCACTGCCGCAGAGTTCATCCATAATTTCATAATGCTTGGAAAGACTTTTGAATATATCTGTCTGCACTTGTCCTGTAGACTTTCAAAACAAAACACTCATCTCCTGTGACATCACAGTCGGATGAAATGAAACATGACCGTGAAGACTGCGGTTGCTTTGATACAGATCGGATATGTATCCTATTTAGGACCACGTGTAAAAGTGGCCTGGGTCGGATTTGTAAAAAATGAATTTGCACTGTTCAGATTGTCATTAAAAAAATCTGATATGAATCACACATGGGCAAAAACTCAAAACTGAGCTGCAGTGTGAACCTAACCTTAGACACATGGAAGGGCTTTGGACAGCACCTCCCATCATCTGAGCAGAAAATGATTACAGAAGACCTATACCTCACTCAGAATAGAAAACTATGTTGTATAGTGGTGATGTTTACTTTAATGTGCTAAATACAATAGTCTCTGCATTTATAGTACTGACTGAGTTATAACTAAACAATTACCTTCTTTCTTTAGGCTAAACTGGAAAAAAAGAGAAATTGTTAATTCTTGAGACTGACGGAGATTTTCACAGCTCGGGTTAGAGTGATGGTGTGTTTGGGTTCAGCGTGTTGAAGGAGGATGCATCAGCGAGGGGGGTGGTGGGGGTCTGGGGGTTTGATGATAAATGAGGCTAGCGGGATGCTGTGTGTAGTGAGCAAGGACTGTTTGCTGAATTGCTAAGATGTTTTGTTAATAGCTGTTTGAAGTGGGTTTCCCTTAGGGGGCAGATTTTGGGGATGAATGCACTTTATGTACATGGAGGAACATGCTGAGTCTGATTGGTCACTGCAGTGCTGGCCTGCTTTCAAGACAAACAACATCCTGTCTTCAAGAGGGTAATGTTTTTACAATAAAAGTATTGAAAATACTGAAAATACTAACATTGGAGCAAAAAAGTTAATGAAAAAAGAAATTAATCTCAAGTGTCATTTGAGTGCAACACTATAAAATGATAATTAATTTATTTAATCATATTCTGTTTTGTATTCCATTAAAGACACACAGACACTGAAAACAACATACAGGGAACATCTCTTCCAACCAGGTGGAGTTGTGTCCAAGCCAAATACCCCTTATTGTTAAATGTATAAGTTTAATTTTTTAGGTTTTTGAACATCTATGGCTTTCCTGGAAGGGTTGCCAGGACACAGCCTCTTCTCTTGGAAAATAACATGGCAACACAGCTTGGGTGTGGGAGTGGAGATGTTTCCTGAAAATGCACTGCACCACGTTTGATGACAAAAAAAACCCACAAGGCATATCAGCATAAATACTGCTTTGACTCCTCTGTATACTAAGGTAGTTTGTTAAGAGATTACCAATACAAAAGGGCATCTAGATTGGGTTAGTGCCTTTAACAACAAATATCTTAAATATTGTCCTCAACAGTAAATATTAAAGATGCTTGAAACTGTCTCGTTAACCCAGCGTCTTGTCCTTGGCTTGAAAGAATGAGTTTTAACACAAAAATTAGAACATTCCTCATTTTATTAGAAGTTTCTGATTAATGTCCTGTACTGCAAGTCTCTGTAACTAAAGCAAATTACCATGCAGTTCAAAATAAGACATCAAAACCCCTGACACCAGAGATGTGCTGATACATAGGTTTTTCTTTTTATGAAAGTCATTACAGTATTAAGTGTGTTCCGCAAGGTTCATGGACAAGACTCTTGTCTGAGCACTCTTATTGTCATTACACACCTGTCCCGGTCAAATTGATGTAACAGAATCAGAGCAGGAACTATCTGTTCAGCCCCGGCTGCTGTTGCCATGACGTCTTTAGATAACATCATCTATAAAGGAACAAAGGAGGGACAGATGGTTTAGTGGTGGTGGGTTGTAATCTGCAGCAGTGACGGGCTGCACCGCAATCTTCCTCGCAGTTCAGCTTCAGTTCTGTCTACTGTAATGGATACGGTGGTTATAATTACAGTATACACTAGAGTGGTGCTACTAACACGGTCTTGTTATTTGGTTCCTAAACAGTCCAGTACCATATAAAAACTGACTGCCACACCCAGAGGAAATCAGACTGTGTATGAAAACTTAAACACCTCAACGGTATTCAGACTCTATCCTGCATTCAGTGCTTTCTTTTGCATTGGTGGTGCATATTTGATGTTAAATCTTTCTCATGAACAGCAAAACCATCAAAAATCATCCCATGTATTGTTATTTTTACATAATATGAAATGTTTCTCTCTGCATTTTTTTTTGTTATTGTATGCAAATGTACAATGAAGTGATGACCCACCCACCAGTCTGTTTCCCTATTATTTACTATGCTATTATAAACTAAATGAAATATTAAAATTTAAGTAGAAGTGACACTTGAAATGGGTCTCAAGTGATTCATTATTTAAGGTTTACAGTAGCAGGAATAATATTTATTGCCTAGTAGGTAACATTTGTTATTATGCAGTAATGCGTTTTAAACCAAAGAATAACACAGAAAGTAAAATTAAACCACATAATTATATGTGTGACCTTTGTTACCTGGGATACATGACTATACATGACCAGGAAAACACAGCTGGCATTCTGGGAAAAAGTATTGACTTGTCTCAAAAGGCCTCTTCATGGTAAATGAAGTAAATGAGTTAACTACAACACTGAACCTCAAGCATTTTTAAAAAACTAGTTTTCCTTTTTACTAAATCAATGCAGTTGAATGCCCTTAGAAGATAAACCTCCCTCCATCTGTCAGCAAGCCTGGCTAATTCAGGTACACAGTTTGAAAATGGAAGTGCTAAAAAGGGATCCTGCCTCACCTTATCCTGTCTCCTCCAGATTTTGCTCCTCCTCACACACAGTTTTCTCAATCTGTCAACCTGGAACAAAACTTGCTATAAACGTTATCTCACTCCAACCGAGACCCGGTACTGATTGGGTCTGTGACTGAACCTTGTGACTCCCATCAAACCTTCACAATAAACAATGGCATGCTTTTCCCTCCTTTGAAATCAGCTCTGCGTAATTGGGCATGTCACAGGCTAAGACAATTGGTATGGAGGTTTGCCCATTACTCCCACTGCTACTAAATAATCCTGTCCATCAACTTGAATTTTAACATTGCTTGTGAGGTAATCCACAACATCTCTGTATTGGGCCACAGCCAAGTGTTAACACTAAGAAACGGCCAGCAAAAATGGGCTTTGAGACAACAAAAGACTAGACAAAGACAACAATCCCTGCATCGATAGCTTCCAGAGAGATCCATGTAAGAGGCTCTTTGCGTCTGGGCAGAGAATATTTGCTGTGATGTTTAACTAGTTCATTGGTTCCCAAACATTTTCTGGTGGGCCCCTCTGGTTTATTGGAAAATTTTTGCAGAACACAAATATGCTTTTGATCACTAGTGCTGATATTTCAATTTCTTTACAAAGTATTCTTTGACAATCTTGTGGGAAAAAACAGTTAAGCAAACCTAAGTCCATTACTGGATGTTAATGAGTTTAAACTTTTTTAGGGAACAAAATGACGTCAATCAAAAGCAGTTTTGAGTGAAAACCTCATCAGGGGAGAACGTGCAGAAGGCGGTGGAGCTACATCGTAATAAATTGCTATCTTAAGCCTGTGACAAGATGCAAAAATCTCATTCCACATAAGTGATAGGGTAGGTGGGTCCATACAGATAATCTAAAGTAATTTATCTTAGTATTTGTAGAAAACATGCTTACAAAGGACTAATTTGTTCAGGCAACTCTGTCAAGTTGCTGCCACCGTGTCATAAATGCGTCTGATGTCACATAAACCATCATCAATATATGCAGGAGGAGAGTTCAAGCCTCTTCTTCCGTAGAAATGGTTGTTACAATATTTATGACAAAATAGGCAACTGTTGGAATCAGATGGCATAAACGCTCTTTCTTTTGAATGAATTCGAATTCTTCAGGTTTTTGAAAAAAATGTTGCTGTCAGAAAAACCCAAAGGTGAGAAGAGCCTGACAAACGTAATCAACTGTAATCAGTTGTTTTGTCAGAGACATGTTTACTGGATGAAGTACATAATCACAGAATGTACAGCAAGAGAAGACTGAAGATAAAATGAAATAATAAATCCACTCTGCTAAAAAAGTGGCAAAAAGGGAAATGAAGGGAAAGTTTTGGTTGATAGTAGTGATGATTGAAGGTAGACAGAATCACGGTTTTATTAGTTCATTAACTGTTTTGTAGGTGTGTGTTTCAAGTTAAATCCCATGTTTTCAACAAAACGCGAGTCCTAATTAGAGCTGGATTATCATACAACAACACAAACTAGTTCAATCAATCAAAGACTCCACAAGAGATGAAAGTGGCCTGATAGGCAGACACAAAGAGACAGAAAACCAAAGAATAAACACAGTAGTAATGCCTCTCTGCACTTCCTTAAATCTTCCTCTTTTTGTGATAATCAAATCAATACCATAAAGTAATTATTACTGTAATGCCTGGGTCTGTTTTTTTTTCTTCTTCATTTCAGAAACATAAAAAGCCATTAGGTTGTAGTGGGTCAAACAGAACCCAAGACCCCCAGCCCATCACCACTATTTACACAGCTTTTAAGAGATAAAGATGCAACCAGCGCACTGCAAAAACATCAGCCATGAATGAATATATCTTCACCAGACAGCTTTGGACTGAATTCTCTAATGAATTTTGGAAGTTTATCACATTCGTTCTGCTGAACCTTTCAGACTTCCAGTCAGAGTGGATAGAAAGTGGTCTCTACGTAGGCATTGTGTTGTGTTTTAATCTGTAGCATCGAGGAAGATGAATCAGTGACCTCTTCTTATGACCCTTCTCAGGTTTCTTTGTTCACTGCAACGACCCATAGTAAACTGGAAAGACCCACTTTCAATCTGATGTACTCTAGAGCTTTTATACAAAGATACCTATGTATCTCCCATGACCCTGTGCAGGATTAAGCAGCTATAGAAGATGGATGGATCACTATGTATTTGGCTACATTTATTCTTCTCTTCACTTAGACGGTCGGGATGAATAGGTGATGTGTGGTGGCTGCTTTAGTATTCTGAGCCCTGTCCAAATTAGACCAGAACATCCTTCTACTTTTACAAAGCTATTTATTTATTTTCAGAGTGGCTCTTCTCTGATACGCCTGCCAGCCATCTGTCTCAAAAAGTTACTAGATGTCATCATCTCAGGCTCACAGCCAATGATCCTGGAAAAAAGGGCAGCTGATGATGCTATTGGATGCCTGATTGGCAGCTGATTGAGAGCTGCTGAGTTGTTGCTGAGGACTTCATAAGTTATATTTGCGTGACTTTTGAGTATCTTCTCAGTTCGTTAACCAAAGACTGTCTAAGATGACATGTTCAATTGTGCTGTAAAGAACGTTGAATAGAATTCATGTAAATTTTACAGTCATTATTAAACTGTTTGGTGAGTCTTTGAGTTTAGTTCTTATTGTTTTTTCATGATTTGAAATGAAGGAGACTTTGTGAAATGCTTTTAAACATTTTTCAACAGAACTCAAGTGCTAAAAGGAATTCTTAATTCATAATTTAGTGTTTCCTAAATTAATAAGTATTTGAAAAACTCAATGTATTCATCTTTTTTATTATTTAAATGTTTTTGAATTATATTATGAAGCTCATTTTACATAGGCACAGCATTCCTTTTTTTTCAATTTCTAAGAAAACAATTCTGTGGCTTTACAGCTTACTGATAGCAATAACTGTTACACTTGACTTCCCTTTAAGTAATATTGTGATTGTCATCATAAAAGTTGTCCTGACCAAGTAATGACGTAAGTATGATGTAACCACTTTTGTGTCTCTGCGTACTTTGTACTTTGACAGTTTGTCTGATGGAGGCGTGATAGTTAAAATGCTTCTGTTTTCCAACCAGCAAATTAAAGGAAGATGAATTTGAGAGCTGCATTTCAGAGTACGTCTATTTCCTTTCTTACCATTCTTCATCAAAATGTTTGACAGGATGTGCACCCTGTATGTTGTCAGAAGTTTTTATTTACTTGTTCATGTTAACCAGAGATGTATTAACAGATTTACCCAATCCTATTTTCATCAACACCAAATAACCTAGTCTGAATGTGTTGCAATACTTTGATGTAAGCAGTTATCTTTGAATTTTAATTGAATACTGAAATCTTAAAAGGAAGGGATAACAGGCAATAAAGCGCAATGCTACATTATACAGCAGAGTTTAGCAATACCATTAAAAGTAATATAAGTGTAAGTAAGTGAACGTCTGAAACAGAACAAATGATGCAGCATCTGAGGAATGTCTTCAAACCTTTAAAGCATCTTTCTCTGGCATTAGGTCTGTAGACAGGTAAGCTGAAGTACCCTGAGCCAGCCTGAGAAGTTGTTTAAGTCAAAATCACCTAAAAATTCTCGATCACATATAGATTCAATAAACCTTGGCCTTCACTGTTGAACCCAAAGAATGGTACCAAGATCTCCAAATAAAAGGGTTTTGATCCAAAGCATGTGCAAAACTCTCACGCAGTCCTGGAGAGCATACTGAATCAAAATAGCAGCAAAATAAATTTCATGATGACATGAAATACTGTTGGCTCATGGGCATGTCACAGGAACCACATCTACTGTTTCTCTGTGGCTTCAGCCACCCAAGTGCATCCAAATTTTCATCTCCAGCTCTCCAATACTATGCTTGGTTTTCAAACTACATTGCACATGGAAGCTGTTATCTGAGTTTTATAACGTTGCATTAGTAAGTGTATTTTTATTATATTTGCTGAAACCACTATTCCTGTATACATTTACATAAACTAGGTCATTTAAGAAACAAATCAACTCATTTGGCACCACCTGCAGCTCACAATGGAGTTTCCACTGCTCCCATTGCAGATCCTTCAATCAGAGCCAGGGGACATATGTATATACACAATGAAAGTTTAATATTATGGTGGACCGATAAAAATATTGCACATGATATTGCACATAACACATAAAAGGTCGATGTTGCACATTTGAATTCCGTTTTCTATCAATGTTTTATTCACCATGGTTATATCTGTTGAAAAGAAGTTGTTTTTTAGGCTGTTTATTTTGGTTCTAATGAATCTGTAACTTCCTGTGAAATAACAGCAGGTTGAACAAATGAACCTGGCTGTGTGGAGTCCTTGATGATGCCTCTCGCTCTGTTGAAGCAGCAGTAGTGAAGCAGGTCTGTTAGGGAGGGGAGAGGCCAAGCAATGATCTTCTGTGCTGTATTTATAACTCTCTGGAGACCTTTTCTGTCCGTCTGACTGTGGCTGCACCATACTGTGATGCAATACAGCAGCACACTTTCTGTGGTGGTGTGGTAAAAATTGAGCAGTAGTTTCTGTTTAAGTCAGTGTTTCCTGAGCACCCTCAGGAAGTGTAGTCTATGTTGGGCCTTCTTGATGAACTCAGTGGTGTTGGCAATTCAGGAGAGGTTGGAAGAGATGAGGTTGCCCAGGAATCTGAGCTGCTGCACTCTCTCCACAAATCACTGTTGATGTAGAGGGGCTCAAGGTCTGCCTTTAGCTTCCCGAAGTCCAGGAGGAGCTCCTATATCTTAGAAGTGTTCAATGACAGATTGTTCACCAAGCATCATGCTGTAATTCTCTGGATCTCATCCCAATAAGGAAACTCGTCCCCCTGTGTGATAAGTCCAACCACTATTGTGTCTTCAGAAAGTTGATGACACGTCGCATCAGAGGGTTGGACTGCAGTTGTGTGTATAACCATAGCAGAGCAAGGTACTCAGCACACAGCTGATGATGAGAGTGCGAGTAGAGGAAAAGTGGGGACACAGTTTCATGGTCTGTGGGCGATCAGTGAAAAAGATCATGTTAAATACTAAGCAGAAGTCAATAAAGAACATTTGCACATAGTATCCCCAAATGTTGGCTCAGCGCAGTGAGGGGAGCTATGGGTATTGCATCATCAGAGAACATGTTTACTCTGTAGGCAAACTGATGTGGGTCGAAGGTCTAGGAGAGGTTGGTTTTTATGTTGCGTAACACCAGTCTCTCCAGGCATTGAGTTATGATGAGTGAATTCAATGGGACTGAAGTCATTGGGGGTGACTGCAACTCCATTTTTTGGTACTAGAATGAATGTGCCTGACTAATGGATGGATGGTTAGGATGAAGCTGTGGTTTTAGTTAGCTCAGACACTCAACTGGAAAGAGACTTTAAAAATACAAATCAGGTTCTACTTCTGGGGCTGCTATACGTGACACATTAGTACCAATAGCCAAATAAATTTTACAAATTGTCTCTGATAGTAAATTATATTGGTGAGAAGGAAGTAATCACTACAGAGAGTTAAAGGGATACATGGTTCAACAGAGCGGAGACTCTTAGTCTGCCTGGCTACAGTGCTGAAAAGAAACCTGGGGTTGTTCTTATTATCTTCTATCATTGATGAATAATAAGCAGTTCTGGCTTTACAAAGGGCTTCAAGACTCATTGAGTTTTCTTAATTATTGAAACACCATTTTCTTATCTTTCCTATAAAGTACACACAGCTGTAATTTACAGCTGTAAATTAAACCAAAGAGCAGACCTCTTCTGACCAATTACTTTCTTTTTCAGAGGGGCAACACACCAATGTTGTCTTCATTGAAGTTGTAGTTCTATCAAAAAAAAATAAAGACAACAAGAAAATGACGCTGTGTAGGAGTAAGGTTCAGGTAGTTGCCTTCTGGTGTACGAGCAGATGGCTATGAGAAAAATGATTACAGAACTGATTCTTTAAATTTAGATATATCATACTCTGACAGACAACTACAGTACTACAAATAAATTTTCCTCTCAGAGACAGTGTAGTCAAATGATGTAAAATCAAACATTATCAAAAAATAGTCAGACAGGACATATTTTCTTTATTGTTCACTCTCAATGCCATAAGTCAGCACAAGATTTAGGATGTGATTACGTGACTGAGTAGTTCTATGTACATTCTGAGAGAAATCCAATGAATCGAATATAAAATGAAAGGCAAAATTCAAGCTGTCATCAGCACTGGCACCCCCCAGGGTGGTGTCCACTCCCCACTGCTCTTCTCCCTTTATACCAATGACTGCTCCTCAGGGGACCCTTCTGTGAAACTCCTGAAGTATGCAGATGACATGACAGTTATCATTGGACTGATCCAGGAAAGTGATAAGTCTACATACTGACAGGATGGTCCTGTGGTGCATTCAGAACCACCTGGAGCTGAATCCACTCAAGGCTGTGGAGATGACAGTGGACTTCAGGAAGAACCCCCACCACTCCCTTCGCTCACCATCCTCAACAACACAATATCTGTTGTGGATTCTTTCAGTTTTCTGAGATGTTTCCCAGGATCTGGATTACCCATATAGACACTGTCTGCAAGAAGGCACAGCAGAGGTTGTACTTCCTAAGACAGTACTTCCCGCCCCAGGGCCTTATGATCATATACTACTATATATATAGAGTATAGCATGTATAGAGTGTACATTTATTTTGATTGCTGTGGCCTTTTTATCTTTTTTTTTTATATATTATATTATATTTTTTATATATATTTATATATATATATATATATATATATATATATATATATATATATATATATATATATATATATATTTTTTTTTTTTTTTTTCTTTTTTGTTATATATATATAACTTTATATAACTTTATATATATATATATATATATATATATATATATATATATATATAAAGTTATATAAAGTTATATATATTTATATATATATATAATAATAAAGTTGATTCTGATTTTTTGTATCTACAATACCTTATTTGGACTCAGCTCTAACTTATATAAATAGTCTAAGAATTCAGACAGAAACTCTTTTGTGTATCCTCCAGGTGGGCAATAAACAAATGAACCACAAACCGAAGTCCTTTGATATGTAACTGTCATTTGAAAATTGTTCCATATCCTAATTCTTGGCCTGTGGTATGAGGAATATGAACATTTAAATATATAACTCTGTTTTCATTGGTTTTAACAGATATGTTATCCCAAATTTTAGGTTCCAACTTCCAAGTGCTTATGGAAAATTAACATTTGTCACTTTAAATTAATAATATTAGGTTGAAGGCAGCACGGTGGCTTAGTGGTCAGCACTGTTGCCTCATAGCAAGAAGGTTCCTGGTTCGGTTCCTGGCCTGGTGGGTCTTTCTGTGTGGAGTTTGCATGTTCTCCCCGTGCTTGCGTGGGTTCCCTCCGGGTACTCCGGCTTCCTCCCACAGTCCAAGAACATGTATGCAGGTTAATTGATCATACTAAATTCCCCGTAGGTGTGAATGTGAGTGTTATTGGTTGTTAGTTTTGTATGTGGCCCTGCGATGGACTGGCGACCTGTCCAGGTGGACCCTTGCCTTTCGCCGACTATGCGCCGGGATCGGCTCCGACAGACCCCCGTGACTCGGAGACGGAGTAAGTGGGTATAGAAAATGGATGGATGGATATTCAGTTGATTTGATAAGTAGAAAGTTGTTAAATGACTGAGGATTCTTCTTTGACTGTACTTCAGTTGTGGCAGGTGATACCTGTGTCAAATATCGATTTATTTTTTTGTATTCAGAAAGAAAACGTAAAAAAAGAGCTCACCTCCTAGCTGACTGTCTAGTTTTAAAATAATACTAATCACATGGACATATTTACATGTATATTAAACCTATGTGCATTCTAGTTTGAGGTAACAAATGTCACCTGCCTTATTACTGTCATCTTGAGTAAAACTGGACTTTGTTTGGCAAAGTCAACAACTTTTTTTTTAAATCCAAACTGGCCATAGAGCTCTTTTCTAGCTTTGCTCCATAGTTCCTCGCCCAGAATTTAATTTGGAAGTAAAAGAAGAAGCTGGTAACAAGAGAGAAAACCACAAGGGACAGCTTGCATCTCATCTGCAGAAACAGTATAGTAAATAGAAAATGTGCAGAGCTGTCCAATTTACTGTTCAACATGGTGCCAATTTGCAGCCTGCTAATTCTTTGTCAGTTATTTTGGTCTGTGATGCAACAGGTCGACTAAAAGGAATCCAGTACTAACAAGCTGAAAGGGATTTACCACCACCTATCATACCATGATTACATAGTGGAAAGAGAATACTAGTCCAATGAAATGACCTTTTTGAGCTGTCAAGTAACTGTGCATATAAATATTTGAGCCATCCACCTGAAGTCAAAGCAAGAAACTGATAAAAAGCTCCTAATAGGAATTGTCTTTTATTTTTGGTATCCCAAAGCTGACAGAACTTTTTGATAGACTCATCACTTGAGTCTTCCATCTCGTTGACAACAAAAGTAAGTCAGCCACTCACAGATGCTGGTTTGGCTCCTGGGCTCTTCTCATCTTTTCTTTCATGTGCACGTCTTTTGACTCCCGAAAAAGAAAGCTGAAAAAGAAATTCAAGTCAATCAAAAACATACTCATCTACACTGACTGTGTGTGCAGCATTGTGACATAAGTGAGCATGGATTTAAAAAGTCTGCAGAACCATAGCTCATAAAAACAAAGTAGGTTATACCTTTGATGCTCACTGGAATAACTTCCAAGAGTCTGTTGACCCTGAGATAAGAACCTTGTTTTTGTGCATAAATTGGATAATGACGTACCGGCATACAATGCAACTGGTCTTGAATTTCTATTTTTTTTTTAATGTATGATCCTAGTTGCCACTGACAGGTAAAATCATTGACTCACGTATGAGGGCTCATTTCTAATCCGCAAAGTTGATAGGTGTAATGTGTGGTTGCTGTTTTTATTAAAATATGCAACATAAAACAATTCTCTGAATTCTGACTGCAGCAAGCACGTAACATTATTTTGACTGGTAGGACCCTCCACCCCAACCCACAGAAGACCTGAATCCTTGAAGACAGCAGCTAGGATTTTTCTTTTTTCAAAGAATAAATCAAATATAGTTGTAAAATTTTAAATTTTCTTCCCTTACTTTCTTTGGAAACACATTCTGATACCAATCACTGTGACCTCCCCTGCCAAAAGATTACGGTGGACTTGAATGTGCTACTTAGAGGCCCCTGAACCCATCTGGGGTTTTAACATCAGTGAATCATTCCCAACTTGGCTTGACATGAAATCACGGAAACACATTATGTACACTTGTGTAATCATATTGTGCACTGAGTGGTAGACAAGAGGGGATTGTATTTAAGGCAGAGAAAAGCAGATACAAGTACAATATGTTATGAGATGCAGGAGGCCATAACAGAAATGGTTTGGCATTTCCCGAGCAGTTTCTATAATTATTCCTTATTATATTGAGCCAGAGCAGGAAGAGGAAACAAGGTTGAAAGGAAAATAATTCCTTGTTCTGCAGCCTGGACATTCAGGTTCCCATACACTAAACTGTAGTTTTCGTGGAACATATGCGCCCGGAGCTCAGCTTTCTAAGACTGATGGTGGCATTCTGCAGATTCAAATCTCCAACCATAGTGGTGAAAGCTGACTTCTCTTTTTATGTCTTTCAGGAAATATCATGAGCATTTATTGGGCCATTTGCTGGAGTTCTTTGGCACAGATGTCGTCCCATTCTTGTACAACAAAGCAGCTCAACAGTCTTGCTTGTGCGTAGGCTGGACCCAGGGCAAAATTGAGGAAGGTGAAAACTGGCACTGACAAAGGTTATTTTACACTAGTCAGACTTTAAGTGGTGAGATCCACAACAAGGAAACTGCTGGAAGTGGACAGTGGGTTCCTTCCAAGGGGGCTTCGAACCTGGAATCTGACAGAGGAGGAAATGACCAGGAGAACAGCTTGGATTCTTGTAATAATACCATCTTTTGGTGAGAACTGATCAGTTAGCTGGTAGGTTGAGCTTGGATATGATTTTCTCAATGCAATGACTGATGGTGGTGGTGCAGAGTGACCTCTGCTTACGATAGGAGCTGAACAAAAATGATTCAGTTAATAAAGACCTGCACAGAGCATCCTCTGTTTCTGATTCATGCCCCTCCGGGGGTTTGTTTCGTTTTCCCCACAGTCATGTTCCAACAATGGCGGTGAGCTGTAAACATCTGTGATCAAATGTTTTTGTGCAGCCTCTATAGACACATGTAAAAAGATGATTCACTTGGGCTTAATTTTCCTTGTCGTACAATAAGCTTATTTTAATGTAAATCAGAGGTAGAATCAGTGCTGACATTCAGCTGAAGTCTCTGTCAATCGTGGCATCAAACAGTCCTCTGTCCCAATTGATCCTTCATCTAGATCATCCATAATGGACTTAGTAAAGCTCCAAGCAGTGTAGCTCGGCAGGTTTATCAGATGTTTGAAGACCAGGATGGGAAGACTAAAACACACACACACACAACTCAAGCTAAACTCAAAAAATTGGTGAGACGCTATCAAACCCAGAGGCCTTTAATCCTGCTTGGAGTCTCAGCCGCTTGTCAAACACACAGAAACATGCGCGCACGCATGCGCACGCACACACACACACACACACACACAAACTCAACAAAAAGCTGCATGTGCGCTCAAGTCTTCCCTCTTGTCATGTAAGCTTCTGTTCAGCAGGGCGTCTGGCACTCAACGCTGTAGCTGTCAATCAAGACGAGCACCCACCCAACCACCCTGAAGACTTCACAACCCTGCCAGCGCCCCTGCTTGTGAGTAGATTGCCCTCTTATGCCAGCTGTCAGGACTGCAATTAGAGTCCTGCATGAACTGATGGATGCATGAACGGGGAATTTGACAGACATTTCTGGGAGTTCATCCTTTTTTTTGGGGGGTTACATAAAGCTTCCTGCTTGGACCTACGACCCTAAATCTAAGTAAGTAAAAATGGAAAATGAAAACAATGCATTTGTTCTCTTTTTTACATTTACTTTAATTTATTTGCTTAAGAACTCAATATATTATATGCTTTCTTATCAACTTAATTTCATTCAAATAATATACATTTATTACAATTTTAGTCCTTGAACACATTCAAAAAACTATTGAGATAGTAACGTTTTTACGTCTTTGTAACCGTGTCGTTCCCATTCCTAACTCTTAAAAGATATGCTGATGTTGTTTCTTCCTATTCTATTCTACAATCTCATAGATAGACTCGTTGAAGAACTTGAGAAAACAAATGGAAGATCTTTAACCCTATAGTTATATATATCAAATATAAATTTAATTTCCACCATCTGCATCTTGAGTCCACTCAGACAGTAGCTTTTCCACTGTAATTCATAACTTTATCTTCCATTTTTAGAAGCTGTCAGAAAGTGGCTTTGAAGAAACCAGCTGCAACCACTATGATCAAAGTCAATGCATAGTTTTCTTTTAATTTTTGTTGCATCACATGTGTCAGGGAGTCAGATGAGGATTTTAACATTGTCGCTGCCTCTTTGATATAACACTGTGGTTTGTTCCCTAGTTTTTCTTGGAGGCTTTATATTTCACCATCTCTCCATCCACATCCATGGGCTGTTATTCTGGTGAATTCTCAGGTGTTTCCAATCCTTTTAGCCATTGAGATGTAACTGACTGAAATGGACAAAAATAACCTCTGGGGTCAAAACACCTACACAGAAGAGGATGAAAGGCAATTGTAACTTGGAGTTCTTTTGGTAAGTCTTGAAGGGAAGATCAAGTCAAATCCCTGGAGGTCATGGGTGGCCTGTTCTCCCACCTGAGCCACATATTCAGAGCAGATGTTCCCCTTGAGCTTTAGGTGACCTGCCCACTTAAAATGATGATGTCAAGATGGGGTCTAATGGCAAAAGTCAGTGAAACTGTGTACTTTCCTGATTGGACTCTGTCTGGTAGGGTATATTTTTGAAATTGAAAAGCCTAAATAATTGTGATTATCATGAGTGTCCTCAAAGAAGGGTCCTGGTGCCCAGTTGATTTCCTATTTGCTGCATAAAGTCATGTGTAGAAGTTTGTATCACTTCATTTAATCCTGTTTTTTTATATTAGGCAAAGACAGCAGCAGCTGAACAATAACATACGGATATGACAAGCCAAGTTTATATGTATAGCACGTTTCACACAATTCAGTCCTTTACATAAGATGATTCAAAAAATGCAATAAAAAGTAAATAAGTTTAAAGGCAGAATAAATAACTAAAACAGTACCACAAGATCAGAGATGTAGATCAGTCCTACACCATTAAGACCTTTATAAGCCAACTGCAGGATTTAAAATCTATTCTGTGACAGACAGGAAGCCAGTGTGAGAGTCTTTTCTGACATATATTATATCACTCTGTCCTCACTTGTTTAAAAGAAAATATGAAGGCAAATACATCAATTAAAAAAAAAAAGTTTGTTTGTGATTTTCACCAGCCCTTTATGAACTGATCCACGGCAGGTGTACAGACCTCTATAAAAACAGACGTTTTAGCATTTTGATGGTCTGGAGCAAGCGGACATATGTTGTAAACACAGTGGCAAGAAAGAAAGAGATAAGCAATGCTCTTAGAGAACCCACTGGTGTTGCATATCAATCCCGAGAACGTTATAAAACCATTTCCAAACAATTCAGGACAGTTGCCAGTTTTCCCTGGAATGGATGCCCAAGAAAATTTACTTCAAGGTCACATTGTGGATTGTTAGAGAGAGAGAGAGAGAGAGAGAGAGAGAGAGAGAGAGAGAAACTACATCTCAGACCTTACAGGCCTCACTGAGCATGTTAAATATTAAAGTCATTGGCAGCACAACTGGAAGAAGATGAACTAGCCCCAGTAAGCCTCAGTAGGCCCAAGAAAGCCTCATAAAAACTAAGATTCATAAAAATGTATTTGAACAAACCAGCAGCCCCCTGGAAAAGTTTCTCCTGGATAGCTGAGACCAAAGTGGAGTTCCCTGGCCTTATATCACCCAGAACCATGATTGGTGAGAACTAAGTCAAACAGTTCAGAAGAATCACTTGTATCCAACATCAACCATTGATGCACAATGATTTGGGGTTATTTTTGCAGAAACAGTACCAAGCCATTTTGCAGTATTTGAGTCAACAATTAACTGTATATCAGAGTATTCTAAACAAATGTGAGGCCATCGGTGTGATAGCTGAAGCTTGGCTGAAACTGGGTCATGTGACGGAACAATAATCCGATGAACAGCAGTAAACGTCCATCAGACTGGATGAAGGAAACCTCAGCCCAACTGAAATACTTTAGCAGAACCTGGAAAAAGCTGTGTATAAGTTGTTACCTTTAAAGAAACTAATTCAAGAAACTAAAGCAACATTATAAAAAAGAAGGGTGTGATGTGTGAGATGAATAAGATCAAGCCCAGATCAAGCCCAGGTTCAAGCTGCCCACAATGGTAAATCACTGGGGGCCCCTGAGCAAGGCCCTTAACTCCCAGTTGCTCCCCGGGCGCTGATTCTAGCAGCCCCACTGCTCACTAGTGAAACTAGTTGATGGGTTAAAAGCAGAGGTGTGTATCGTACATACAGCGTGTGCACGATGTCCACACTGACTGGTCAAGAATGGTCATGAGACTATAGATGGATTTACAAACTTTTCAATCATGGGATACTTAGTATTTTCCACTTGTTTTTGTTTCATTTTTATGAAGCACAGAAAAAAAAGAAGTATGTTTTTGGTTGAATGAGGTTGTATTTCTGTAATAAGAAGACCCATTATGATTTTTTTATTTGGATTTTACACAAAAAGAAAACAAAACATATGATTTAAAAAGAGGTTATAACATCTGGACAAGACTATGCTTGGCCTTTAGTTGCTTGTCACCCTCTTTCTCACCATTCATATTTTCTCTCATCCATTATTTACTGAGAAAAAAAAGAAATTGGCTAGAATAATCAGTCATAATGATAATGGGGAGCTTTAATAGCCACACTTATAAAGGGCTGCTTGAAGAGCTGTACTTGAATTAGTGACAGAGGAGCTGCTTCATGTTGGATACAACGTTTTTCTTCTGTCTTCGTTTCCACAGGGAGAAGGATCTAACATCCAGTACTGTACGTGTTCAACTCACCGCAACCTCAACCACAACACTTCGACAGCTTTCTTTTTTTTTTTTTACATACCAACATTAAAAACAAACAGAGTGACAACAACTCAACAACTTCTTCATGTCATCTGTTCCTTTTTTCTTCCCTTTTCGCTCCCTGTTTCACTGATGTTGCCCTTTCTTCTTTTCTTGCACAGGAGTAGCACTCAAAAGAGTGTCGTCACTGATTTTCTCTCCCCTCCCTTTCCCTCTGCATCAACACAAAGAGGGCTTTCAATTTTTAATGCACCGAGCTGCAAGAGAAGACACTCGAAACATGAGGCAGACGAGTCGTAATGATGAGCAGCTTTAAACAGATGCTCAAAATATCCTCTCAGCTTTCAGCTTAAAGCAAAAAGCAGAATGGAGTGAATTGTTGGAATCTTCAGAAAGATGCAATAAACATGTCATCTTTTTATTTCCTTGTTTTCAGCTTTGTGTTGTTTTGTTTTGTTCTTTCTTCAATGACCAGCCAGTATTTTAGTTCAGCCTCATCTTCAATATGTGGCGTACCTAACACTCATGCATCTGCCGCAATCTACGGTGTCATGGATAATAGCTTATGTTTTCCCACTGATCCACAGTATTTTCCCTAGTTACTCAGTTACTCTGCATCCCTCTGTCTCATTTATCTCCTACAATCCATCCTCTTTTGTTGGCGAGCAGTTGAGGTTCTTACGTCATGTGGCACCACGCATGGCCTCTTTTTCACCACCTTCTGTAACTCAGTGCAATCTCTCACTTTGCATTTCTTTTATCACTCCTTGAGAAAAACAAAACATCTTTCATAGATGGAATTCTCATTGTTAAGACTCTCCAGTATGAGCTCTTTGTGAGAAGACTCAGTTTGGAAAGCAGTTTCTATACAAGTCAGCGTAATAGAAAGTGTTTTACAGATTGAGATGTAAAAATGATGAAAAAGACAAATAATTTATTGCAATACCTGCCAAGCCCCATTACCAACCTTCCCCAGCTGACAAAATTAGGATTGCATAAAGCAGAAAAGCATGGATCCAGATAAATAACTAAAGTTATTAAAATTCAAAAAATCCTAAATAGGTAACTAATAGACTGGGAACAAAGTGATTAGAGCTGTCAGAAACTACGGTGGCCCTGAAGTGAAAATCACAACAGCATATTAAAAAACACAACAGTAAAAGACGAAAGCAGTGTCTGTCATTTGAATCGGACAGACGCCACTTTGACGTCGTGCTGTGTTGGAGGACAAAAAAACGGTACAAGCCAGGTAAAACTCGGTGTGTCACAAAGTCGCCGCGATGGGCTATTTCAAACTTTTGATTAAGGATGATCAGGCTCAGTATCAAGATAAGTGCAAGGTAATCAACTATATCGATCCTTACTCTATTTCAAATACAGAATTTTCTGGAATGAGGATAAATGGGCAGACATCAGCTACTTCGATATGGTCAACTACCTCATCTACTTTCCAATCCTACTGCACACGGCTGCGTGCATGAAGGGGTAAAAGGGTCTGGATGCTTCCAACCAGTTCCTGTCGGGCTGGGTCAGAGAATTCTATGGATGTCTATGTCATAAGAGAAACGGTAAATGTTCCTATGTTTGTAATTGTTTAATGGAAGTTTGTGTCTGTATTTAAAAAGGATCCCTGTTAACTCATGCCCAGCATAAGATCACAATGTAAATGTTAAAACATGATTACAGTACATAATAGTAACGGTGGGTCAGGATAAGTATGAATGTTTAAAATAATTACTATTACTATATGCATGAACCTCTGTATTCAGCTTCATTTCATGTAATGATCGATTTATTTTACTTTTCCCAGGTTCTTCATGACTAAGTTGCAGAGCTCGAGGACGTCTACGGTCCACTAAGCTGCTTTTACTTTTTAATACATGTGCAAATAGTGTGAAGAATTTTAAGTTATGTGATTAATGTACAATGGTATTTAAACATTTTTGAACATATACCAGTCTTTTAGGTTGTTAGTCAATGTTTATTCCACATATTTCTAGTCACCTGTAAAAATATGATATGACAACTACTTGGAAAAGAATAGACATCTTAGAAGTGAAATCATTAATGTATCGTGCATATAGACTTTTAGAGTTCAGTCAACGGCTCACAGAGGTTTGTTAAGGCAGAGCAGAGATTTTATTGACATCCCTGGTCAGTAAATGATCTGTAGGTAGAGGGCCACCAAGGACTGTGTGATGCTGATGTGCAGCGTCTAAAACCGTCACATGGAAAGTTGCTTCCTGCCTTTCATGGAAGCAGGAATCTTAACTTCTACACACAAAGGTCCAATCAGAGGTGAATTTTTAACTATTGTTATGTCGCTAGGTGGTTTACTTTTTATAAATAGATTCACTGATCATGTCATCAGTGCACTCATACTACTTTTATTACCATTCAGTGTTTGCTTTTCTTTTTTACACCTTTTGCCTTCCCTCTTTTGTGATCATTCCACTTTTTATAAATTAAAGCCAACTACACCGTGCACTACATTTCAGATGTATTTGAAACTAAAGACGTTAAAAATATGTTAAAAAATATTTTGAAGGAGAACAATGGAGTTTACACATCAGTGCTGCAGGGTGAAGACAATTCTTTCCATATAGTGTCTATGCCAACTTGGCTACAGGACCATTAATTGGTGGAAATATTTTCTGGAAATCCATGAGAGTCGGGCTGCTCTTCTTCCTTGTAAAGTATCCAGTTTTATGTAATAGTTGACCAGAACCAAAAGAGTTTTATAAACCAATAAAAGCCAACACGATTTTTATGACTGCTCTTAGCAAAGTAAAAGAACTTTAAGATCAGATGAGAAAAAAAGGAGGTAAATTAGTATTTGCACTCGACTAGTATTACTTGTTACTTGGTCCAGTACAAACAGGGCTTACTTAATTGGGAGCTTGAAGTAATAAAAAAAATAATTGCAGATTATTTCTAATATTATTCAATTTCCTTGAATGGCTATACATTACTTATATTTCAAAAACAGAGGATTTGAGTGATTTTAATCAAGTAAGAATTTACACCACAGTAATTCAGTGATTTAAGGGTACAAGTCCTTTTTGCCTCTGTAATTATGCTGGCTGTGATAAACATAATAATTGATGTCATTATGGGAGAAAATCTTTCATCTGCCTCCCTTCAAATACTTGTCTGATACCCCAAAGCCTTTACTGCCACTAAAATGCCTGATAAAATGACAGATCTGTGTACTATTCCTACACCAAATTGAGTACTGTGTTCAAGTGATAATTTTATAATAATTTTTCATATTTTCATCTGTAAAAATGTTAACTGTTATCACTGAAGTTTAATTTTAGTGTATGATCAGACGCTTAGTTCAACATACAAAATATCCATGTACCAATCTCTGAAAACTCTAGTAAAAACATCAGGTTTGTTTACCCTGCATGAATCAGCTGTGCGAAACACGAAAGGTGCGGCCTCATTTTTAACTCCAGGTCCCCGGGTAAAACTGGTGCTGTGTGAAGAGCCATTAGTCAATTTTCTGAGATTTTAAGCAGTTGTGGCTGAGTTGTGTTCTGCTTGGGTAAACCAGAAAGCATAACAGTCATTCTGCAGGTGATAAAAGCTTAAAGTAACACAACTGAACTTGATGAACTTATAGCAACTCAGGCACCTTATAAGCTCAAAAAAGGATCAAACTGGTGACGCTGCAACTAATATTCTATGAATTTTCACATCTCTCCACCATTTATTTAATCAGTTTGATTTACATCTGTTGATTTCACAGGAATATTTGTGCAATATCATCATGTCTGTAAATATTGGTTCTGTCTTGTTTATGTAGTGTACAAATCTTTTTGAATGCTCCAGCTTCTATTCTATTTTTTATCCTGAACTTTTACAGACAAAATCTTGCTAATTCAAACTACTTGTTTGTTTCCACAAACCTGGCAAATAAAGTTGATTCTGATTCATGACTGTTTTCATGCAGCAATAACAATACATTCAATTCTGAGTGAGATGGGACTCCAAATATGAATATTTTGCATACAAAATGTAAATAATACAAATGTAAAAATATTGCAAGTGATTTATAAAGTGTATCTTGTAACAGTCCACCAAATTAAGACCCGGTGGGGGAGGGGGCACATGTCAGTCTGGTCTTTTTACAGCGTCAGCTAACCTCCCAGAAGAAAAAGCTGGTCTGGATCAAACATCAAGCACATCCCTTCTGTCCAACATTTCTGCTCAAATGTGTCCTATGCTACTGGTTAAACGCTGCAACGAGGGAAATATTTCAGATTTTTTCTTAGAAAACTGTATCTAAATACAAGGAGGAAGCTTCTGTTTCAAAGCAGGAGATCAACTTTGAGGTTTGCTGGAGCAGAGAACAAGTTTGTTGCTCTCACCTCATCAAATGTTTCTACTAGTTTCAAGTTTCAAATGTCTCTCAGTTGTAACAAAAAAACACGACTACAAGGTTTTGAAATAGTTTTGATGGGTTTAATGCCACTGCTCACAGTTTCTCTTTTAGTTTCCCTCCCTGTGAGCAGTGCCAATGCCAAATACTTGCAAAATAGTTTAGTTTTGCCCTGATTAACCGGTAGAACCGTTCATATCTAAAAAACTGTTGAAATGGGCATCCGCTGGCATTGGTTTGTCAGGATAGCGTTACAAAAACTCTTCTAAAATTATTTTATTTTATTTTTACATACACTGCAAAGATATGTCTGATGACTTATGATCAGAAGTAGTTGGTCATCTTAAGGCTGGAAAGGGGACACAGCATCATCTCAAGATGTTCTTGCATCCATCACTCCACAATTGGACACATTTTCTGTATTTTCTGTGCATGGTTTCCATGGAAGAACATCAGCTCAGATTCCATTTGTTAATGAAATTGAGGAGTCTTCCTCACGTACCAGACTTAGCCAAGAAATTCCAGGGAGTTCAGTGCTTGGACCAATTCTTTTCACTTTGCTTCACTAGGTAATATTTTTATGGCATGCCATAAATTTTCATTGCTATGCTGATGAAACTCAGTTATAGCTGTTCATATATCCGGAGAAATCTAACCAGTTTGTCAGACTACAAGCATGTCTTGTAGTCTCATGAATGACGCAAAACTTTCTCCAGCTTAATTCAGATAAAACTAAAGTTGTTAACTGGATCTGAGTCCTTCAGGGAGATATTGTCTAGCTATATAGTTACTCATGATGAAATACATTGGCCTCTAATACTACAGTAAGGAACCTGGGAGTTATTTTTACAAGAATCTGTCCTTTTATTCACATATTAAACATTTTTTAAGGCTTTTTTTCACCATGAAAAAATTTGGAACATATTATCTCATACTGATGCAGCAAAACTGGTCCGTGCACTTGCTTCAAGATTGGACTGTTGTTATTCTTTAGTATTTGGTTGTAAAAATAATTAAAAAAAAAAAAAAACAAAAAAAAAAACCTTCAGCTCAGTTTCAGATCAGGATTCTTAAAATAACTAGCAGAAGAGATAATATTCCTCCATTTTTGGCTTCTCTTTACTGGCTAACTTTAAAACACTTCCAATAATTTAAACTTCTTCTCTTCAAATTTAAAGCTTTAGTGATGTCTGAACAATGACATGTTACATTTGTGTCAGAAAAGTATATTGATGATCTAAATAGATTTTAATGTAGTCAAATCAGACTGGTACTCGTGACACAAAGTCATCCTGTTATCAATTTGATTTGAAAGTTGACATCAATAATTGTTTACGATAATAATATCTTGTTGCCACATGTGTGGGCATAGAAATTTCTCTGTGTGAGTGGATATATATATATATATATATATATATATATATATATATATATATATATATATGTATAATAAAGTGACTACAATTGAGCCTGTTTGAGTTACCTGTCTTAAGTATGTTTTATAACAATTGCAACAACATAAAAATGAATATAGAAAATATTATAAATTTAAATTAATTTGTATTAATGTGAAACAGTCATTAAATATTTTAATATGTCTGCACATTCACGTGCCCTCTTTTCTTTGCTTCAACAGCCGTGTTGCATTATTGTCTGAATAGGTGGTTATTTTCGATATATGATTATACTAATATGTTCAGTTCTAGGTAAACTCACATCCGGTTACCACACATTTATGTGGTGAATCACACTATTGCGGCTTCATTGATGATGGCTTTTATAGTCATGATTACTCTGAGTCAACATACTCAGAGATGACTGAACCGACTGTGGATGCCTTTCCTGAAACCGGAAACTGAGTATACAAACTCAGAAATGATTGGCTCAGAATTCATTTTTTGACTTGAGTTTGTTGTACCTCCCCAAGTCTTACTGATTTGTTGTTGTTGTGGCTCTTTCCTGTCCTTGTAACCTCAAACCGATCCAGGAAGATGGCTGTTCTTGCTTAATGTGCTTCTGCCAAAAGTTCCATCCTGGCCAAAATGTTTTCTTTCCACAGTTACCTGGTGCTTGCTCAGGACGGGGGACTGTATTAAAGAAACGTTTTGATGCAGTTTTCTATAATAAATAGTATTATTGTATCATTTGGACTAATTTGGAATGAGTTAAAAGGGACTTTTAAAGTGCCTTGAGATTACATTTGTCATGATTTTGCGCAATATGAAACAAAGCTGAATTTAATTCCACTGAATTGAATCAAAGAGAAAGCTGGTGCTCTCAAAAAAGAAAAATAACATTGATACGCAACTAAGGTGTACCAAAGCAGTTTGAGCACTGCTGAAAAAGTTATTTTATATAATAATGAAACAAAAATTGAACTGTTCAGAAAATCAGTAGTATGGTGGAAGAAGCATTAGAATTATGATTTATTTTGCTCCCTTGGGCCTGAACCAATTACCATTATTAAGGGGAAAATGATGTCTCAAAACCACCAGAATACTGAATAATGTACAGTTGAAGAAACCACATGTTGGATGATACAGCGGGACAATGAGTTGAACACATACAGATGTGTCTGAGGTGAAGTAAAAAAGTTTCAAAAAAAAGGGATCAAGAATTCCTCCTGAACGTTGTGCCGGTGTGATCCAAAGCTGCTGAAAATACTTTGACCAGCAGTTCACTCCAAGGGTTTACTTGTGTTTTTCAACAGCACTTTTCTATCCCACCAGCACTCTTTATTTTCATTTTGTACAATAAAGGTAAAGGTTAGAGAGTATTATAGTCTGTCAGGGCTTAACTGATTCTCCCTGCAGGATTCTATTGATACGTTTAAAAAACGAGTTCATATTTTAATAAACTAAAAAAGAAAAATGGTAGTAATTGATCTCATCTGATCCGCATATATTCCACGATAGGAGGGCAATGTATTCCAAAGCACGGGCGGAAAGTTTAATCCTGGTGCCTTGCCTCTGGCCAGGTCCCTCGTAGACTCCCTGCTGTCCCGTGTTTCAAAGAGCGCTGCCATCACCTGGCGTTCTGGGCTTTTTATATATATTTTTATATATATTTTTATATAAAACCATATGGCTAAATGGGTGTGGTCCCTTCAACCTGTACGCGGACAGGTGAGTTACGTGACCGTCCCATAACACGGCTCCGTTAGGGTGTGATACCCGATGTGATGTAAAGCTTGCCAGGGCTGTTCCGGGAAAAACATTTACACTTTTATTTGTTTCAAGCGAAATGAGATTCCTGTAAACTTATATCATTGTGTCAAAGCTACAAATCTAAAAGCAGTGTTCATCTATTACTGTGAAATAGATGAAGATCAGATGACATTGTAGCAAATTAAAAAAGCAGAAAACCAGGTAATTCCCTGTGGTATTCATTCATATCAGTTTTCTGTATTCTGTAAGTATTTGGTAAATAAAAATAATTAAATGTACATGATTCAGAGTTGTGATTGTGCAAAATGAAAAGGTGGATTTGTTGTTTGCTGCAAAATGTTGGTTGACACAATATTGTAATGTGGCAAATCCAAGACAACTATGTCACATTCACGCAGTTGTTGACAAATTCACCATTCTGTTGTTAAAAAGGAGCCACTGTGGTTTGGTCTTTTGTGTTTTGGCGATCTGGTCGATCTGTGCGAGCTGAGACGTCAGTCCATCAGATAACGGGAACCTGCTGGCTTTTCTCCTTCAACAAAGAACAGTTGATAGCAGCCACAGCCGTTGTCGCCTTTCAATGTAAAAGGCTCTTTTTTGTCCCCACATGTTCCTTCTTTCAGGGAATCTCCAGAAATCAGTTTGTTCCAACTCGCTTTGTGAGCATGTCACACTCTGGCAGGTACCAACCCTGACCGCCACTTCCTGTCAACGTACAAGAAGAGGACAAAAGGCTGCACTGCTGCCAGACGAGGAGATGTAGTCGAGTAGAAGTGGTGACCCTGCAGCAAAATAGCTTCGCTTCACCTCATCTGCTGCGACTATGAGTAACAGTTGAGTCTCAGACTTGACCTCTGTTGAACAAATTTAAAAATAAAGCTGCCACAAGCTGCAGAGATACTGAAAATTAAGACACTAGTGAAGAAAAGAGAGTGGGGACAGTGGATCAGGAGTCTGCATCGTATGATCACAGCTGCCTGAAGGTCCTGAAACAAGGACATTAGTAGTGCATAAAAATAAAATAATACTTAATGAGAATGAAATTGTTCCCTCTGGGAAAGTTCAACAACTTAAATTAGGTAAATGAAATCTGCCATGGTTAATAATTTAGTCTTAATGCTCTAAAGTCATGTCTAAAGGGTGACCTGAAGTAGAAAACATCTGAACTTTTTTTTTCCATTTTCTAAAAGTAACTTTAACTCCTGACAGCAAAACCCTATCCATCAACACGTTGACCTTCTTTCTCCGTTGTCTTTAATCTGACTCATATTACATTATTCAAACTCATAAGGAAACACATCAGCATGGACATCATTTCAGTCATATGACATTCAATAAACCACCAATGGGGCAGTAAAGACCCACTGTGTGTATGAGTGAGGAACTTGAATTGTCATCTCAAAGTTAGTATTTTGGGGTCATACTGGATTCCAGTGTCACACCTTAAAAAAACACATAAAATACATGGTCAACATTATAAATTTCAACCAGCAAAATTTTAAACAAATCAGGCCTTTTATCTCCGCTGACACGGTCAAATCCTACTTTCACCGCATGATTCTGTCTCAAATGAAATGCTGCTTTACAATTTTGTAATTTGCTAGTGTCACTACACTAAAACTTGTTGATCAAATTCATAAAAAGGCCATTAAAGTGTTTGCCAAGAAACCACATTCATTTAATCTATGCGCCATTACTGTGAAAAGCCAATTGTTAATATCTGAAATTGGGTAAAACTTTTAGTCATGATTGTCTTGTCTATAAATCCCTCAATGATTTGTCCCGTCTGCTCTGGAGGAATTTATTAGACAAATTAACAGTATTGTACCAAATCAATCGCTCTTATTTCTTTTTTTTATGTACTGTTGTTGGATGACTGCTGATGGAAATTTTAATTTAGCTAAATCCAGCTTAAATTTCTTCTGAGAGTTCATTAATAAGCACCGTCCTCACTATATAAATAAATAAAATGAATGAAAAATAAATAATGTACATGCAAGGTTGCAACTAAATTTTGGTAAAACAATAATGGCACATAAAACATGGGAATATTTATGTAAAGCTACCCCAGCGGCGTAAGAATTATAATATACGTAGAAAAACAAAATTAACCTGCAGTACTCAAAATGTGAATTGTGACACAATATATATTGTGTCATGATATTTATGACAACAGGAAATAGAACTTTGTAAGAGGATAAAATGATCTTAAGAGCATTCATTTTTTCCTGCCCACTTTCATGACTGGCTTTTGGCGGTGACCATCTTCTGTTCATCCCGTGGCATCATCACTTTTATGGTGGCGCACGATGTACTAAACACAACCGGGGTGCAGTGCTTATTGTTCGTGTTTGCATGTGTAGGATGCAGGACACAGTATCCAATTTTGAACCGCTTCATCCAAAAAAAAGGAGTTTTTTATAACTCCTTTGATGCTTTGGGGGGATTTTGCTTACATCACGTATCAAAATGTAGTTAAGACCAAAGTAACTGTAAATAGAATAAAAAATAGAAATGTTGCAACATGAAATTGCAAACTTTTAATTTGTGTGTGTGTGTCTCAGTGTTTCTGTAACATAATAATTTAATTCAATTGCTCAATGCTCATTCAATTCATGAGCATTGTGTGTCTTACTATTAGTAAAGTAACAACTTCAGGCAAACGAAAAACACAACATCCAACTGAAAATTGAATGTTTTGTTAGAAAATTGGATGTTGTTGTAAAAAGTCCAGAGTTCCATATTACTCAACAGACCACTCGACTCAGACTGCAGGTTTACCTCTGGTTCCCTGAGCTCCAGAAAGTGGGCTGGTAGGCAGAGCCCTCACTTACCAGGACCCTCTCTTCTGGTACTTTCACCCAGTTGGACTTCAGCTACAGACTCTCTTCACCTTCAAGATTAGACGTGTAACTTTCTTTTTTGATAGAGCTTTTTGTTGGTTTAAACCCTTTACTCACATTGCCATAGGCCTAGATTGCCAAGGTACTTGGTACCCATGATGCACTGGGCTCTGTCTTCACTCTGCTTTCTTCTTCGTATTTAACGGGAGTCATTCTTTTAATCTGTTGTCCTGTGTGTGATCAGGAACGGGGATTAAATTTATATAGAATGTTTTTCATTAACTGTCATTTTATAGATAGTATTAAAGTAAAGTTGACCAAATTAAATTGAAATGGGCTCTATTTAATTAGGCTTGAAAATAACATGCTTATTTATGTATTAAATGCCAGAAGTGACTTTTGCTGTAAATTGATGCCATATAAATAAACCATGGTGAAGTATCTTTTTTTAAGTGAAAACTGAAAGATGCACAGGAAATCTTTATCATTACCCTAAAACTGTTTGTTTTTAAAAAGCTCTGAACAAACAAAGACACGTTGTCGTAGATCAAATCCATGAAAATACTTGTTTGACAGTCACAGAAAAACCCCAGTGAGCTAAAACCCTGGAGTGATTTTTAACACCTCACAGCCTCAGCTTCAGAGCTTGATAAACTTTAATAATACAGCACTTTGCCGAATAACAACTACAGAATGTGTCAGTGAAGACACAACCAAATAAAAACCACTCAGGCGAACAGTAAAAGAAGTAAATCTAGTTTACTGAAGGATAAAAGTCAAGCACAACAAGGATAAAAAGGAAGCATTTAAAGAGGTGTTTGTCCAAAAGGGTTTTAGATAGTGGTTTAACAGACAGCCTGGTGTTTTATTTCTCTGGAGACAAGCATCTTCTGTCCATCAAATTGACTGAGAGCTGGTGGAGGATCTGACTGCTGAGTTCAGCCGTGCACTCTGCAGTGGGTTTCTGCAGTGGGTGCTATTGTGGTGATGACAGCTGGGATGCAGATCGGAGCACTCACGTCTTGAGGAATTTAAAAGTACAGACTGTCACATCTGCCCTGACAATCAGTAAATAATATTTTTTAAAGAAGTATTTGAACTAGTATGTGATTTTCTGAATACATTTTCCATTAAAGGTCACCTGATCTTCAGTGAAGTCATAAAAAAACAACACAGTTTAATTGTTTTGTGTCTTCATTGAGAACCTTGAGAACCGGCATTAAACATTCACTTTCTAGTGAACCTATAAGCTATTTACATCAATAAAACCTCATTGGAATTCGTATATTTTACACTTGGAGCAAATAGGCATTTGAAGTTTCAGTTTCTGAGAATCAGCTGCTGACATGAACCATGCCTCACAAAAAAGGAGATCTCTGAAGAACCACAAGAGTAGGTGATGTGCATAAAGCGGAGCAGTCATCTTAGAGTGTTTAAGACGATGAAGCAGGTGCCTCACCAAAATGACCGCAGGGCCACAAAACAGAATCCTCATGAAAATAAAGAACCCACGAGTAACAGCTAAAGGCTCAAAGACATCGCAGGAACTGGTAAACATGACCATGACTACGACTTTATCATGAGTCCCTGAGCAAGCAGAATGTCAGTGCAGAACACAAACCAATAACACATCTTAGGTTTGCTAAAGAGCACGTTGGCAATCCACTACTGGGAAAATATAGATTACTGAGGAAAATACAGTTTAATTGTATGGGAAGGATCCTCAGCATTGTGTGTGGTGCAGAGAGGGCACAGCTCACCAACATCAAAACATAATCCCAGACATCCCAAGTTGCAACGTATTCATATATTAGAGCATCAATTCAAAGAACCAGTAGACATCAAAGTATATTTATCTCATGACTGTAAATGTGGTTTGAATTATTTTTCTGTGCAGCTAAATCCAATTGTAACCTCTGTAAAGTAGAAATTTACACTTCCTGTGTTGTAGATAAACTATACATCTACAGTAAAAAGTGAAATGATCATTTTCCTAAACATTTTCCTTCCCAAGTCATTATAAAAGGCAAAACAATTTTATTTGTATTTCAGCAACAAGGCAATTCAAGGTGCACAAGGCAGTTGAATATAGAAAACACAAACTGTCCCAAAATAAACCCACCAGGAACAGCTTTAGTTGTTCCAAGGAAGTCTGATTGTCGTGCTCTACATGTACATATTGTGTTTGATTCACAAGATAAATTCTGAACAATTTACCAGCCTTCAGCCATAAAATGTATTTGAAAAATCTCCCTTGAAGGATCCAGGCGTTTAGCAAATGAAATACTGTTTACTTTCCAATGTATTAAGGAGATCAGTCATGAAAGCTTTGGTATGGAAAACTGCAACTAACTAAATCCAAACTAAATACAAAAATATACACAAGAAGCATCAAATAATTAATACACAAAATATTAAACAGATAAAATTATATCTAGATGAAATTAAAAGTATAAGACGTGACAAACTGATATTAAATTTAATATGAACTGGAATAAATAACAAAAATGTCTGCAAATGTGTATTGAATGGTGTAGACTTGTAGTGTAATTATCAATGTGAAAAAGCATAAATCCTTTCAACTTGATGTGCTCATCATGATACGCTGTATAATTAAAGATGCCAACAACTCAAACAGTCATTTGTTTCCTTTGCTGGTGTCCTATGAAGGCAAATCTGGACCATAATTCAAATTAAAATGGATTAACGAACACTTTTTCATTTTCAGGCTATAACTGCATTTTTATAATAAATAAAATTAATATTAAATCATCCAAACTGCTGTTTCATATTCTTCATCTACTTTCCTCATTCTGTAACTTAATTAAAATAATAAAGAGAAGGATACTTCATGCCTGTCCAGCAAAAAGTGATCCATGATTCAAATGGAAATGTCAATCCCAAGTTCAGTGGTCGTCCGACCACGTTAGGGGACATCGTGCATTTTTGATGCTGGAGCTGCCAGAGCTGCAGAGGGAGGCTGCAGCTGTCCTGGAACGGCGAATCCAGCCCGAAACCGCAGGATTCAACCATACTCCCACCACGCCAACAACACCTTCTGACGGCTGTACCGCTCGAGGTAGGAGTTCAAGTCAGCAAGCAAACATGCAAACAGTTGCAGAGTCGGTTGACTGCCAAAATACAGCCAAAGGGTGAGAGGGTTAGGTTTAGTCAGATCTTAATGTAATCTCAGAAGTATCTCAGCTGCTCAGATCTCCTCGACCTCTTATGGAAACATGTAGGTGAAATTTTTGATTATATATGTATATATATATATATATATATATATATATATATATATATATATATATATATATATATATATATATATATATATATATATATATACATACATTTTGTATACCTTTGTATTTTACTGTAGAAAGCCCAATTCTTTTCTTATTTTTTCTTTTTTACAATCACCTTACAGTGAAGCAGTGATTAACGTGTTTCAGTAAACTTTAAAAAGTAATAATGAACAGTATCTTATTCACAGTTTTTAAAATACGTATGACTCTTTGGAGGTTCGTTTCAGGAACTACACCAACTTCTGAAGTTTTGGAAAGGTGGGAGCAAACCGCGCCAGCACCTGTATGAAGACGTTTCCCCTGAAATGACCACACACTTTAACTGAAACTGCCTCAAGTTACCAGACGTTCAAAGAGATCATCCATTAGGAGTACAGATTTTGGATTTGAATAATCTGAGAAACATTAAAATTTTAATGTTGTACTTATTGCTTGGAAATATCTTTCATAAATCCATTTGTGTAAGTTAGTATTGACATCTTCTTCATGCTGGTTATTCAAGAAAATGGTTTTCAGTTGTGGAATAGTTAGCCATGTTATGGCACACATCACTACTTTGTTGGTTATAGGTATATTTCCCTTTTTTAAGTAGGCTTGTGCAAGGTTTGTTAAGGTTAGCAAGTAAAGAAACGTTTAAAGACATTTAAATAATAATAATCTTAATACATTTTATTTAATTGACCCTTCTTTTCTCACCCAAGGTCACCTCACAAAGTTAAAAAATTAAATCAAGTAAGACAGAAAACAAAAGCAAAAAAAAACATTAAAACAGTCAGAAAACTGTTTCTGCAGCACTTAACAGAGTCAGGGTGAGAAAGGCCAGCTTGAATAATCATCAGAGTCAGAGAAAAGGCCAGCTTGAAAAGGTAAGTTTTATGTTTGAAATTTGAAGGATGTACTATTCCGTCGCTCAGGTGGGAGTGCGTTCCAGAGTAGGGGAGCAGATCGACTAAAAGCTCTGCTTCCCATGGTGCTGAGACGAGCAGAGGAAATAGTGAGGTGTAGGAGGAGGAGGACCAGAGAGTGCTGCAGGGAATGGCAATGATTTTTATTGACAAATGTAACAAATCTTTTATTGACAAATGTTAAAGTTTGTGAAGTAAAGACAATGTAACATACATTGCTGTGTTTCCTGCATGTTCATGCACTTTACATTAGTGGTGTGTGAAAGTTTGTGCACCCCTTTCAAGACAGCATATGTTGGCGACTGTTTGAGTGAAAAGAGGTAAGAAGAGTCTTGTGGGAATATGTTTATGAACGCATCTGTTGGTCCTGCACCTCCATTCATCCAGTTCTGGCTTTCACTGTATCAGCTGCTGTAATGTGATTGTGTCGATGTCGAGTTCATCCATGAAGGGAACAAGGATGCACCCGACAATAATGTGCACACATATCTGGCTATTTCTAATTACTTAATATCTTATAAAGCATAGGACACAATTACAAAATTACTTCAAGCTGTTGCCAGATATTACAGCTTCCAGATTAGCTCTGTCTCTAAGAATAGTAAATAAATGAATTAAAGAACCAAACAATGCAGAAGGACTGCAGTCGGTGGAACAACAAAGCCGACGGCGGCCTGAGATCCTGAGCGGCACAGTGCCGCTGTAGCTTGCTTACAGTCGCTTGCATGAATGCTAGTGAGGTTTACACTGGACTGGCTCGAATGATCAAATACAACTGTGTCACTCAGTGGCTTTGCTCCTCCAGCTTCCTTTCGCCCACTTATCCCTCTGGACCCAAATGGGTCACTGAAGAGAGGCTCAAAGCAAGGGCCCAACCAACATATTTGAAGAGATTTCCTCTAAAAGGAAAGATGTGAATGTATCCGGGGAAAGTTTTGTGCAAAAAATTTTTTGCATTTTTTTTTTCCTGGTTGCAATTCTTTATATTTTTTGTGAGCTTGGCCCGTTGGGAGCGTTGCCGGTGGCATTGGACAGAGCTGCCTGTACAACAAAAGAAGAGTCTTTACTTTTCATCCATCCTGGCCTTGCTCTCCCAGGGGTTAAGATGACCATCGATTGTCTGCGTTATTAATGTTAAGAGCTGCTGGTGGAGGTGCTCACATAGTCCAGCTCTACTTGTCAATTACCCAGAGTATCAACTAAAGCCCTATCCGTCTGTCTCTGCCCCTCCATTACATCTCACATGCTTTGAACGCCATGCGTCAGTCTTACGCCACAGCAGGGGTCTGAAGGGTATTCAGAGAAATCTTTGTTATTCCTCCTTTGAGGGATATCTTTACATTTTGTGCATACGGCCTGAAAGAGAGCTTACAGTGGTTCAGAACTTTTCCCCGATTGCATTTCTGCCACCCTCTCCTCTCAGGGGAATCACTTCCCCCGTGTCCTCTAGACCTAGTAGCGTCCCTCGACCTCTTTCCTCTCCATCTCTGGCTCTCAAGATCACATGCTTGCAAATCGGCCCCCTGGCTGGGCAGCTTGGTGGTTAGAGGGCTCCCTGGTGGATCCGCCAATTAGCCCCAACCCCCGGCCTCCGAGAAGTGGAGCGAGGCCGTTGGAGCAGAGCGCTTCATGACATCCCCAGAGTTTCCTTTTAACGGGTGACCGCTGAAGATGGGTCGAGGACAGATGGGTAGAAGAGAGAGGGGAGGAGGGGGGCACCGGGCCAGGATAATAGATGACCCCTTTGTCTGTTTTTCCGCTAAGGATTTGAATCAATTGCAGCTTGTGTCACACTGCCAAAGCCCTGCAGCTTCAGCCTGGGGGAAGAGACGAGAGGCAGAATGTGGAAAATGATCAAGTGTTGCTTCGGTGTTTCTGCAGGAGCAGGTCGAAAAGAATTTAGATCTGTTCAACAAGAGAATGGGTTAATTAAGAGTCAGTACTGGATGGGTGAATCTGAGCTTTTTTCCTGCTGGCACTCGTCAGTGGACTTACCATCTATGTGAGACAGTTTTCTGTGAAACAGATCTTGTGTCTGGATAAATATCTCCGTGTTGTAATCGTGTTTTAGATTCAAACATGCATGTCAGGAACACAGACAGCATTCTGCTAATGAGAACTTTAAACCCTTTCAAATCTTGTTTTTTTTTCTTTTGCTTTAAATTTAAAGGAAATTTCATGCTAGGACTCATATTTCTCTTTTAAAAGATATATAATTAGGTACACTCTTATAAATAGATCCTATTTCTATACCCAAAGGTAGAGTTGTCAATGACATTCTGTAGAGTAATGGTCTGAAAGCAGCGTCTGATATGATGAAAACATGGTCATGTGTCATCAGGGCTTGTGCGCCAACCATCAGTGAACCTCCATCAATGTGACCAATCAGAAAACACTTGAACCACATCTGCTTATTTTTAGGAAGAGTGTCTCCTTGTGATTGTATGTCTTTGCTATTCTGAAACATTTCCAGCCATTTGGAATCATGCTTAATCCAAAGTCACTCTAGAGGGAGTTTTAATGTAAATTAGAAACCTGAAATAGCAGCAAATATGACTGTTATCATCTCTCCTTTTTTCATTGTGACAAGTCTGCAGGATGGTGTGGTGGCCAGCACCTGCCGGCAGATTTTCCTGAGTTTTCCACATATCCGAATGGGTTTTCTGAGTTGTCTGGCAGACTGCCACAAACATGCATGTTATTTTCATGATTCCAAATTGAACATAAGCATCCAGTGTTTGTCGCTTTCGCCCGAACTTCCAGGACCGTAGCAGATATTAAAAATAGATCCCTTCTCTGTGGATTTAATGTTTTTTTTTTTCATATATGAAGAACTGCTGATTAACTGTCTTAGTAGTGAGTAAGATAGAAGCTGTTTTTTGTTTTGTTTTGTTTTTTGTACATTTAATCCATTAATTACTAGAAAACCAATACCTTAAACCAGCACTGCTTCCTCAGCCTTTTTACGTTTGTGACACGGGTTTTTCTGCAAATGCATCTGACAAACATTACACAATGGAAGCTAAGTGTGTCTGCTCTTAGCATTTCATTAAGTTTAAACATGTAAAATTAATAACAAAATAATAAATTGTGAGTCTCCATACAAGACTCACTCCAATGATTTACTTTGACTTGCTGTCAAAGTCACTAAAAAGTTTGTATATGTTCATGCTGATCTGAACAACCACAATTATTTTGGTTGTTTGTACAAATCACATCTGTAAGAATACTAACGAAGAAACAAAGTAAAAGTGGGAGAAGCTGTTCCTGATGTCAAAAACAACCAAGAATTAACAAGAGTACACAACTCCAGCAGAACACCGAGACAACCTCCGTAACTCTATAAGACCAGAAAAATAAAGGAACTGGGTAAAAGAAAAACACAAAAAGTTAGAAAGCCATGATGAGGCGAGGCTTCAGAGACATGGAGACTCAGAGTGAACAGCTGGCCTGGACAGATACTGCTGGTTCAGACCTCTTGCCACCGCCAGCAGGTAAACAGACTCACATTCCCTGTGATTTATGGACCACGTCACTGACCGGGTGACCATTATTGCGAATAAAAGAGGTAGGAGTGAGCATCACCATCCTTGCAGGCAGACTTTGTCTTGTGCCTTTTTGTTGGTTTGGCATCTCCAAACAGTTTTTTGATTCAGCGGCTGACAGTCGAGCCGAATGACTCGACACGCCACGAAACGTCAGCGGTGAATACAGAGGACCCGCTTGGCACCAGGAGACATGTCTTTGTGTCCTCTTTGGAGACTTTGTGGAGTGATTAATCATAACACTTCTCAATGTTAGGAGGTAATTTACAGCTTCAATTAATGCCCTTTATCATTGCAAGCTGGTGAGTGGGTGGAAAGGGGGAAATGCAGCTTGAGAGCTCAGACTGGAGAAGATGATGAGCATTTATTGTGAGGCCTGAGTTGAAATGTAACACTTTTTTAATTCATTCTTCCATTTATTATTTTATTATTGCATCAGTGTATTCCAGAAGCATTTGGGTCTGCTGGGATTTTACAGAGCTGATGGACCTTCACATAGATTACTAATGGCTCCAAAGTGCTTATTGAGCTACAAGTGGAAAATAAGCTATAATTTAGATGGAATGCTATTAAAAAAAAAAAAGAAAAAAAAAGTTTTTTTTTAAAAAAAGGGTTACATTTGGGATTTTTTTTTTCTATCACCAGTTTTATGGTCACTTTTTGTATTCACACCATAAGTTTTTCTGGCACCAGCAATTAAACAAAACATCAGTATAGAAAAGGCTGCTTTCATGTGTTATAAAAAAAAAAAGACATAAACAAAGAAAAGATGCAGCAGAAGATGCATAAAAGAGATTTGAGTCTTCTTTTACTGTAGCAGAGTCAGGAGAAGGATGAGTTATTGAAGAGCTTTACGCTATGAGAGATGACAAAAAGACACAATCCGATTAGATTATTACAGTAATTGGAAAAAAGCAATGCCAAGTCACAAAAACAAACAAAAAAAAAATACCAATAAAACATATTATTGTTCATCCAAGTATAATGGTACGTGCTACTTTCAGACACATTAGATGCCTTTCTGTCATGATCAGCACAGAGCTCATTCAGAGGACGCGAAGCCCAAAACCGCATCCAGCTGCATTAAACACCACAGGGAAAAGTCTTTCCGCAGGTGAAATGATTCCTGCACGGCACTATTCATGGCAGGGATCTTTAATTCCGGTCCTGGAGGGCTGGTGTCCTGCATGTTTTGGATGTTTCCCTGCTTTTTCACACCTGATTCGTCATCAGCTTGTCATCAAGATCTACACAACTCTGTTAATGACACAGACATTTGTATCAGGGTGTGGGGAACAGGGAAACATCTAAAACATGCAGCCTCTCCGAGGATTCATCTCAGCAGACGGTGCTTCCCCCTTTGGGCTCCTTTCATCCACAGCTGAGCACTAATACTGGCCCTGGATTATCTAGGAAATCATGAGCTTTACAACTGTACTTCACTACTAACAGGTCCATGGATGTAGTGGCGTCCTCGGTGTACCCCAGCCACACTGTGCCGGGACCAACCCACGTCAAAGACACGAGAGGTCTGCAGCCATGCTGGCTACCTACCTGAGCTGTCTTCAAATGTGGGTTTGTGTTTGCTTAGTAACTTAAAGGGTTATGAATGATTGTCTGGTGACAGTTTTTATCAGTAGTGTCATTTCATTTAAAACAAAATACATAAAAGGTTGATGACAAGGTCTGCCTGTCTGAGTTTCAAATCACTTTTAAAAAACCTGTAGATGACATCACAGAGGGTTCGTCCACTTTTTTTAAACAGCCTATGGCAGCAACCGCTGCCTCCATCAACAGTATGGAGCAGGATTGACCTCTAGATGGACAGATGCTTTCATTTGAAGCAGTTGCCTGTCTTGATGAAGTCAAGTAATTTTGGAAGAAAAAAAATCCTTGTTGATAAATGGTTTCAATTTCCTCACTTACCTTCTGGAAGTTGTTGGCGCATCTTACTGTTTGGACTTATTGGTGGTCTTTTAAATCCCAGTTGAGGATAAAGAAAATGTAATTTATCAATAAAAGCAGCTAACACTGCCTCGGTGTGTTTCACAGCTGCCCTGGACCCCTAAAAAGCCTCAGACTCCGATGACAAATGATAAGGAAGAGCTGTGAAACACCGTGACATCAGTGCACTGTAAAACTCACCGGTCATCTGTTTTATCTGAGTGACCTAAATGATTCACCCGAAACCAATCGTCTGATGGAGATAAGAAGCCCATGTCCTGCTGTATGGACTCCATTGAGGTCTCATTCATCACTTTTAGATCGGTATTGATCAACTGGCAGAGCGGCAGCAGCGGTGGGGAAATTTACACCGGCCTTTTACCACAACCGGGTGTTTGACCCATCCAAGGTCTAAAAGCCTTCCAGCTCACCGGTTGCTCCATCGTCTCCTGCACTCAGCCACAATGGCTGATGAGACACATTGTTCGTCTCCTTCATAACCTCCTGTGGTCTGACTGAAAAGCTCAGATTACTGTGATACTGGGTTTTTTTTGTTTTTTTTGGTGGGAGGGATGTAAAGACTTTGGCCTGACAAACGTGAGCATTGTTCACATGTTACATATGCTTGTTGAAATTGGACATCAAAGCATTTTACTGCTTCCGCTGGAGAAACAACATCCCCTGTAATATCACAGGATTTATGAGTAACAGCATCCTCCTTAATCAGCTGTGTGTATTCAGTGGGCAGTTTAATAGGCCTCTGCAAGTCACTCCGGACCTGATTTGGATTGGAAGTTTTGTTGCTGCTGTCACATTTTATCACCATGATGACCGACATCAGTTAATGAGATAAAAAACCACATGGTGAAGAGATTTCTTGAAAAAAGAATTTGACTTAAATTCTAGAAAGCAACGGCATCTGATTTTTCTAACATGGAGATTTAATGCCTAATTAAGAAATCTAATGTTTACTTAAAGTTTACAGAAAATACCAAATTCATCAGTTTCATAGATTTACCTATTAGATAAGTATTTACTCAAAAAGAGGGATGTTGATCATTATTCATTTTATACTGTTAGTTTTAGCTTCAGAACACCCTCATTCAGTTCTGAGGTTTCAAATATCCAGATGTAATAAAAGATTTTCTGGTTCTGACCCGATGGAACCAAGTTAACCTCCAAATAAACAGCAACAGATTTTACAATCTGTCATTTTTTCTTTTAATAAATACGAAACTAAAATGCAGAACCAATGTCTGAAAAACAATGGAATAATAATAATAATAATAATAATAATAATAATAATAATAATAATAATAATAATAATAATAATATTACATTTATTTAGAGAAGATGCTTTCTCCTGGCAGTCTTTCCACCAAACTATGCTCAATCAACATGCCAGCTAAAGCCGGCAGAGTCTAAGATGTAGCCTTTTGAAGGTGGAGCTTTTTGAATTTTAACAAACAATGCAGAGTCTCACCATGGCTGCTGATGCCTTTCCCCCTTTGCACTGTGTTAACGCACAACTGAAAGAAGACCAGGTGACTGCCAAAACATATGTTCATATTTGCTGATGAGCAATAATTCAAGTGTGTTTGATTAATTGCATCTGGCTGCCACCTCTTAATTCCCATGGCAGCGGTAGTGTTGTTTTGTTTTTTTTTTTGTTTTTTTGTCTGTTTTTTTTCTTTCATTTACTGCTTCTACATTTTGGTTTACCTTTTGTGAAGTAATAATAACACAGTGTAAAATGACATATCTTTATTAATTTGAGGCTGTTTTTGTCTTCATTTTAAGACATGTCAAGGAGTAAATTGGTTTATTTTGTGTAAAATCCTAAATTTGAAATTAGGTCTAAGAGCAATTGCAAGTACATGATATAAGCAAGTACCGAATGCTTGCAGTGCTACTTCAAAAGAAACTCTTGAATATTGAAGTCTGTGATAAGTGATCTCTTGGTATTATTAACCAGTTACACATTTATCTGCCTAATACAGACATCTAATTTGTTCATAGAATTCCCAGGAGTTTCAGAATATGCCCATAGAAATTGTATTGGATCATCCAGGTTAACATCTTTTGAAACCTTGATTATTGACATTGTTGTTCTTATTTTTGTCAGGTTAGTTGTATATATGTAGAAATCCGGTTAGTTGTATATATGTAGAAATCAGGTTAGTTGTATATATGTAGAAATCAGGTTAGGTGTATATATGTAGAAATCACGTTAGTTGTATATATGTAGAAATCCGGTTAGTTGTATATATGTAGAAATCCGGTTAATTGTATATATGTGGAAATCCGGTTAGTTATATATATGTAGAAATCAGGTTAGTTGTATATATGTAGAAATCAGGTTAGTTGTATATATGTAGAAATCTGGTTAATTGTATATATGTGGAAATCCGGTTAGTTATATATATGTAGAAATCAGGTTAGTTGTATATATGTAGAAATCAGGTTAGTTGTATATATGTAGAAATCCGGTTAGTTGTATATATGTAGAAATCAGGTTAGTTGTATTTATGTAGAAATCCGGTTAGTTGTATATATGTAGAAATCAGGTTAGTTGTATTTATGTAGAAATCCGGTTAGTTGTATATATGTAGAAATCAGGTTAGTTGTATATATGTAGAAATCAGGTTAGTTGTATATATGTAGAAATCAGGTTAGGTGTATATATGTAGAAATCACGTTAGTTGTATATATGTAGAAATCCGGTTAGTTGTATATATGTAGAAATCCGGTTAGTTGTATATATGTAGAAATCAGGTTAGTTGTATATATGTAGAAATCCGGTTAATTGTATATATGTAGAAATCAGGTTAGTTGTATATACGTAGAAATCAGGTTAGTTGTATATATGTAGAAATCCGGTTAGTTGTATATATGTAGAAATCCGGTTAGTTGTATATATGTAGAAATCAGGTTAGTTGTATATATGTAGAAATCCGGTTAGTTGTATATATGTAGAAATCCGGTTAGTTGTATATATGTAGAAATCCGGTTAGTTGTATATATGTATTATCATTACCTCAGTCACTAGTAGACCAATTGTGCTACAGGACGATGAGAAAGTTATTGTTCAAATGCAGAGGAATATGATGTCACTGTGTGACATCACTGTGTGATGTCACGGTGGCTGTGGGGGGGTCTCCTCCACCGGGGTGGTGTCTGGCTGGCAGGGGTTCAGCACGCCCCTCTGCCTGATCCGGGGTTTGACAGTGGGCTGCCATGGCAGGTGGCCTTGGTCAAGGCCAAACGCTTTTCCCTATTTATCTTCATGTCAGATAATTACGCTTGCTCAGAATTCACAGTTTTGGTTTTGTTGGATCACACCTCAACTTATTATGCAACTTGTCACGGCACCTTGTTAAATAGTATTCACAAACTGTTGGGTGTTTCAGAAACTGTTCACTAATGGCATTAATGAAATCTGTCACAGGAGTTTTAGAATGTGTGTAAATTAGTTCGTGTTGGAGGCTGTTGGTCAATCGTATAGGGTTCCTCAGGGTTCTGTGTGGAGACGTCTTCTGTTCTGGTAATATAGGATAGAGCATCAACTATTTCAGTGTCATCTTTTATCACATTTATTTTGATTATGTTCAACTACACTGTTCTTGTCAAACTTTTAATTCCTTATTTTGTCAGATTTGGTCAATTGCTTGACAGATATCAAGAGATGGCGGAAATTACCTTCAGGTAAACTCAGAGAAAGCAGAATGTTTGCTCATTCACTAGAGTCCTCAAATCAGGCAGCAAATGAGGTCTCTGGGTTCCTCTGTTCAGTCAGCATAGAGAAATGTAGGTGTTTTCCTTAACCAATCAGTGTTTTTTGACTGTCACCTTAAACTTGTGATCCAAAACTGCTTTTTTCACTTTATGAACATTAAGTTAATCAATTTGTATCTACAACTGTGAAAAAAGTTGTTGCAAGCCAGCTGTGTTTCCTTTTGTAAAGAAATTATCTATTTAAAGTTTTTCAGTCAGGGTTCAGATGCATCATAGCACAGAAACAGCACTGGTTCCAGTCCAATGACGTTCTTATGGCCTCAGATGATGGATTAGTGTCCATACTGGTTCTGCTGGGCCTCAGATGATGGATTAGTGTCCATACTGGTTCTGCTGGACCTCAGATAATGGATTAGTGTCCATACTGGTTCTGCTGGGCCTCAGATGATGGATTAGTGTCCATACTGGTTCTGCTGGGCCTCAGATGATGGATTGGTGTCCATACTGGTTCTGCTGGACCTCAGCACTGCTTTTGATACCATAGATCACAGCATTTTACTGCAGAGGCTAGAGTATGTTGTTGGGATTAAAGCGACAGCTCTAGATTGGTTTAAATCACATCTATCTGATAGATTCCAGTTTGTTCATGTTCATGAGGTATCAGTATAGCAGTTTTCATTGCTATGCTGCACAGCTGTATCTGTCTATGAACCCAGATCAAACAGAACCTTAAGCCAAACTTCAGGTGTCTTAAGGACATCAAGGACTGGATGTCCACTAACTTTTTGCTACTAAAGTCTGATAAAACAGAGGTTGTTGTTTGTGGTCCAAACACCGTAGGAAGGGATTAGATGGTGTTGCGATGGCCTCCAGTAAAACTGTGAGAAACCTTGGAGTTATTTTGATCAGGATTTGTCCTTTGAACAGCATATTAATCAGGTTTGTAATTTTGGCGTTTTTCCATCTTCTGCGTTTTTCTCTGTTCTTCATTCTCTCTTTTTGATCTCCCTTTTCCTGCTCTTATGATCCAGGTCCTGATCAAAGTTTCTTCCCTCTGAAAGGGGAGTTTTTTCCTTGCCATTGTTTTTTTGATACTTGCTGGGGGTGCTGGGTTCTCTGGAAAGCATCTAGAGAGAACTTGTGTTGTAATAGACGATATATAAATAGCATTTAATTTAATTTAATTTATTCCTCAATTTGGTGATGATTACTCACCCTTTTATTTCTTTGCATTTCAGCTCTTGTAATTCTCTTTTTACTGGACAAACTAAACTCACATGACTCCTGTTTTATTGTCTTTTTAATGGTTACCACCTAATTTTAAAATTCACCTTAAAATGTCGGTATTAAAGACCAAGGCTTTGCGGGTCAAGCTCCTTAGACCTGTTAAAGCCCAGCATATCTCTGTCTTCCAGCAGAAGTTGTTATTGATCCCCCACAGCCAAACTGAAACATGAGGGGATATTCTTTCTTTTTTTTCTTACCACACTTGTGGATTGCACTTGTCATATTTTTAACACTTTATTTATTGCACAATTCCATCAAAAAGTAACAAAGGAGAGTATTTTAATTAGAGGTGGTTTTTAAGATAAGATCAGACATTTCCTTGACACAGCAGCAGCAAAGTCAAATCATCAAAATTTGAATAAAATATGCAAAGATAGACTCAAAAATAGACATAAAATTAGACTCAATAAATATTTCCATACAAAGTATATAAAAAAGTAGACAGGCTTAAATAAATACCACACAATAAGAGAGTCATAAATGAGCATACTAAAGATAAATATAAACTAAATACGTTTCTGTACAAGAAAGGAAAAATGTATGATGGAAATAAATAAATATAGATATTTTCCTGCCAAATGGGAGCAGCCAGAAGAGGTGGAGGAGTGATAGAAGGTGGACAGAGACTTGTGGAAGAAGTGGATGGTGCCAAAAGGAGCCCAGAATAAACACTTGCTTTGATTTTGTTTTATTGTTATTATGGTTTTTACTTATCTTATTGTATTTTATTGTGGAGCATTGTGTGATTTTTTTCTTTTATTTGTTGAAATTGTTATAAGAACACACTTTGTTAACTTACCTCTGTTCCCCTTTTTCTTTTTACTCAGTTGACCAGATAAACTGCTGCAACTTCAATGTTTTGTTTGAACAGGTTGATCAGGTTTATGTTCATGTCCTGTGTTGTAACAAGAAACAGGTGGCAGATCTGTTTCTGTTTGGTTTGTTTGGATCAGCAACTATCTTGTTCGACCTGTTTCTTCTCATTTTCGTGGGTTTCAGTGTTCTTGACTTGAGGATTTCTGTGATAACAATGTTTCTTCAAATTAATCATATATATATATATGATATATATATATATGATATATATATATATGATATATATATATATATGATATATATATATGATATATATATATATATATATATATATATATATATATATATATATATATATATATATGATATATATATATATATGATATATATATATATATATATATATATATATATATATATATATATATATATATATATCTATATATATATATATATATATATATATATATATATATATATATATATATAATATACCTAATTGACTCATCACTGACCCCAGTGGATATGCTGGTAAACCCATCCATCCACTTTCCATACCCGCTTTATCCTTTGCAGGGTCACGGGGCTCTGCTGGAGCCTATCCCAACTCAGGGATCCACCTGGACAGGTTGCCAGTCTATCACAGGATGCTGGTAAACCAACATACAAAAAACGTTTAGAACAGACGGATGTACAAAAATAGGAAATGAACAAACGTACTGCGCATTTTAGTGTGTAATGAACAGCATCGAGAATATGGAGTCCTGTACAAAAGTTAGTGCTGTTTCTTTGAATCCTGTTTTATCCCCAAAAAGTAAAGGATGTTGTTGCAGTGCTGACTTCCAAAAAGGTTCTGTGCCTCTCTGATCCATGTTCAGGGTGGTGAACACCATGAGACCAGGGTGACGACTTTTAACCCTTTAAACAGTCAGACTTACTGAATTTAAAGACACTTTGATTATTATTACAGAACACACATTAGTTTAATATGTTACCACAGTTTCATTATTCTCAATCTTTTTCAAGGGTACCAAATAATTTGACCTGGCATTTTTAATTACTTTCTTATTTATCCTTACTTTTGTCAGGTATTTCATTGACCATTGTGTGTTTTTTTTTTAAGGCTAACAACAAATTTGTCCATGTGAGTATATTCCTCACACAAATCCCCTCTATTTAATTTAATTGTTTTAATATTTTTTATGCATTAAAACAAAAGACAGGTGGCAACTCTATCACATCCCATGATTTTGTCATTTTTTCATCTATAAATTTTCCTAAGTGAGGAGTAGATTTAACAACAATCACCTGTTCAAGTATTTCCTTTTACATCTTAGATATATAGGATGTTTAGTTTTAAAACAGACTGTGCTCCTTTGGCCTTTTCCTGCCGTCTGACACCTGTTCCTTTGCTCTCAGAGGTGTTGGAGCTTGGTTTTCCTGCGGTGACTCACCTCCAGCTCCGACAGCCAAGCTCCTCAACACTTTTCCACGTTCAACTTCTCTGTCACTGAAGTGTTTGTGTGGAGAGACAGCCGGCTTGTCGTCAGAGCCTCCCAGCAACCTCCTTGATGAGATGGAAGTGGGCGGACTGCATCGCCGCATGTTGCGACAGTGAGCATTTCATCTCCTCATTCAGTTTGTGATTTTAGTTTCTCTGCTGCAGGGACAGTAAGAGTCTGGCACCGAGAGCAGCGCAATGTTGGCAGTTAAAGAGAGAGCAAGATTGTGACTCAGTGAGAACGGGTTTTAACGAGCACAGCTTCTGAGAAAAGAGTGGGTCTCTGTTGAGTTTAATGGAAATATGTTGACGAGTTTAGAGAGCAGAACTGATGCTACTCTTCATAGAAAGCTTCTCATATGACAAGGACTCCTTCTTGGAAAGCTCTTGGAATGTCTTTTTTTTTTTTTTTTTTTTGCATCTTTGCCCATAAACGTTTAAATTTGAAATTAACTGATAATATATAGGGGAATGAAATAAATAAATTAACGTTGCTATAGCAGCCTTTAAACAATTCTTGATCCTATGAATTAAAATAAGGTGGCACCAAAATCTTCTGGCTACATTTGCTCATCAAAGTATTTCATGGACCTGTGGCTTTATTTTTAAATATCCACCACACTTAGCATAGTCACATGTTAGGTCTTGCTTTTTAAGACAAGTGCTACTATTCTACTTGCCTGTAAATTAAGAAGTAAAAGGTTCGGCGATGTTCCCTTGTTCCCCCACTAAGCCTGCAGCAGCAACCTCCTTCCTCTTCATCACTTTAACAGCAGTACCTTCACTATTTTTTCAACAGCAGACAGGCAGTTTGGGTTTGAGAGGAGCTCTTAAGGCGAAAATGGTTTGGCCTCCAACACTGTTTTCATCATCCAACAAAAAGCTAGAGAGAGAGAAAAAGAGAGAGAGAGGAAAAGATAAACTCAGAAGAATCTTTTTTTTCTCTCCCAACCTCATTCTTGGTTTTACTTTTTTTGTCATAGTGAGAGCTGACAATCAAAACTTTGTTCAGCAGCAGGCTGAAACTGAAAGCAGCCATCAGTCAGCTCTTAATAGTGACCAATCAGGTCCAAGTGTTCTGACAGTACAAACTAAGTACAAACTAAGACTTTTTTGAAACTCAGAACATTGCTGTGAATTTTTGTAGAAGTCCAAAACTGCCTACAGATGTGTGTTGAAAATGTAATGCTCTTAAGCAGCGATAATGGCTTTTAAAAATAGTGCTTACCATCAGATTAAATGCTCCCACGCAGTACATTTTGAAAGGATGCTGTCAAGCATTTGAAGTCTGTGCACTGATCAAAGTCATTACTTGACATTTGCTTGATCAGGCATTGTGCACATAGAAAGTCTTCTAGCAGCTTTTCTGACTCCACGTGTTGCTTTGACACACTAGAGAAGCTGTTAGTATTCTGTATCTAAAGAAACTGAGGTCTGTAGAGTCTGAAATGAAGGTTTTGGGGTTTTTTTATGTTTCTCTGAGAATTTCATGGTATGATCTTGAGTAAAACCTGCTGACATGTTGAACTGTTGGCAGCTGTCCTGAATGTTTACCACTTGTGAGAAATGCCTTACTCTAGAATATTGGAATCCAGATGATTAAATCCAGACTTATTTGCAACAATTACCTCTTTAACAATAATGCTGATGTCTTTTCTTTTTGCCATTGAGTAGGCAAACACTTTAGACTGGGAAACTGTTTTCATGATTTCACTCTTTTTAGAGATTCATTGTAGAGTTTTATAGCTGTGGGCAGGAAGGATCTCCTAGTGGACTCTGTTGCAGCAGATATGAAGAAGCCTCTGAATGAAGACACCCCATTGCTGAGTCACTGTGTTGTGAAGAGGATGCTCGGGGCTGTCTATGATTTTGATATTTAATGAAGTTTCCTTCTTTTTGCACATCCAGCCAGTTTTATCAGTGTCTTTAAGTAACTAGCTCTGATGCTGCTCAGCAGATGAGACTGCACTCTCCACAACAGACCTATAGAGGATATACATCATCTTGCTGCAAACGCAAATTGGAATAAAATCATGGGAAATTGCTGAAAGAGTGCCAGGAACAGATTTATTGAGAAGCACTTCTGATCCATAATGACTCAGCATCACGGACACAGCCATCCACAATCATAGTCAGCACAACAGACGGATCAAGAATGAGCACCAAGGACAGATCCGAAATCCACAACATAACAGATCTTGGATCAGCACCAAGGACAGATCATAAATTATTACTATGGACAGAACAAGAGTCAGGTCTAAGAACAAGTCCAAAATCAGCACCAAGGACAGATCAAGAATCAGCTAGACAGATCCGAGGTCAGCACCATGGATAGATCTATAATGAGCCTCACAAACACATTCAGAGAAAAAGAAGAAATACACTCACACACACACACACACACACGCACACACACACACACGCACACACGCACACACACACACACACACACACACACACACACACACACACACACAGACTTTAAACATCAGCACCAAGGACAGAATCAAAGTTGTCGTATAGATCTAACATTAGCACCACAGAAAGATCCAAAATCTGTTTTATATACAAATCTAAATTCATCACTGTGAATCCAGATTCAGTATACCAAACAGATACAGATCACCATCAACGTCAGACCCAGAATTAGCATGACCAGATCCATAATCAGCACCATGGATAAATCCATCATTGGTATCACAAACGTATTTAGTTTGTCATCATACACTTGCACTCACTCAACATTTTAAATTAAAGGTTCTTTTTTTTCTTTTTTGCTGTTTTTAACTTTTTTGTTCTTTAATTTTTTTCTCGTGTTCTTTTTTCATTTTTGTTTTTTTTACAGCACATTTGCTGATTGTCTCATTTAGTGTGGTACGAGAAGCCTTATATAGCCCCCCCCCCCCCCCTTATTTTGTCTTCATTTTGTCTTGGAATACTAAGATGAAACATTATGGTATATTCAGCTGAACTGAATCAAGTGTGGGTTGATTGAAAGTGAAGTAGCTGCTACTGGATCTGTTCAGGATCAGAAACACTCCTTCAAAATGTGATTCATGGCACACAACTCAGCACTGAGGTACCCCAACCTCAGTGCAGTTGTACTATCTGTAGTATCTTGGTATACTATTGTAGTAGTGGCCACAGTATTAAAGCAGAGTTGACTGTTTTGTTGAGATTCTCAGGGGCCAGCAGGCTGACTGACAGCTCTCTGATGGATGTGACAATGTTCCCCAACCCAGGGAGCTTGTTAGGGCACAATCTCACTGTGTGTGTGTTTGTGTGTGAACCTAGCTAACCATCTTTATTCCATGTTTTTTTTTCTTTGTATGCTGTTTGTTGCACATCATTTCTGTGTCCTTCTTTAGCAGAAAGCAGAAGTTTGGCTCTGTTTGTCGCCCACAGTCGACTCCCTCATTGTATTCAGCAGGTTTTTATGCTCGCTAATCAGGTACAGAAGCTGCCTGCCAGGAAAATAAGCGCCGACTCTGCCCCGGGAAAACAATTCAGCCATCATCCTACCATTACCGGCCATGGCCACAGTCCTAATTTATCTCCCAGTCTGCTGTTTTCTTTTCTTTTCTTTTTTTTTTTTTTTATTCTTGTCCTAGAGGAGAATTTCCAAGCAGAGTGAGCTCTGGCTCTTAATACGCTTTTGTGCCTCTGACACAGCAAACAAATGAGGACAGCAAATCTTTACTGCCAAGTAGATTTACTTTTATCTGTGGTATCACCTCACTCCCCAACAACTCATAAGATTAGAAGGAACAAGCTGCACAATTGGATCTGTTCTGTCAGCTCTGACGATGCTATCCGGCTGCCTTTCCTCTCAGTAAATCTGGAAGGCTTTTCCTTTTGGCTCTGTACAAAGCTTTAATCCTCCCTACGCTCCTCCTGCTCATCCTCTCTGAGAGGGTAAAAGTAATAAATAGGAAGTAAAGGATAAGGTTAAGATTTTCTGCTTGGTTTTCTCCAAAAACAGGTGAGAGGAAATAAGACTTGTGGACTCAGCTGTTATGAGAATGCTTAGAAAACATTTTAAATTTGCAAATGACTAGTGTATATTGGTGCATGTGTGGAAAAATATGCACATATGTACATACATTTGGTTCTGCATAAATACTGGTAGGCATAATGAGATGGATCAGGTTCTTTTTTTTTTTTTTTAAGTAGTTGGACCAGCCATTGCTCTACAAGGCAGAGGGAACCCACTTATTTAGTGCTGAGCTGTTCTAACCTTGGCGCTTAGTTGTGTTTGAAACAGCAATGTATTTGGCATGTTACATTAACTGAACAAATAATAAGTCTCTCAGCAACATATTACAAATAAATGCCACAATGCATCAGACCCTTCATCTTGGAATGCTACACATTTACAAAAATGGGAATGATGACAAAATGAAGAAAGTGTTGGCTGCTCATGTTGAGGAAGGACTTTGATGCTGATGGAGTTCACAATAACATTGCTGAAACACAGTGAGAGAGGTGTCTACAGAAGCAAATCAAAAGTAATTCATGAATTGAAGTTACTTAAAAAAAAAGCCCAAAATCAGTGATCATCATCATCACAAAGACATTTTGGAAACAGGGTCAATCCTTGCGGCTCAGCCCATAAACTTCCACTCTTATCATGACTGCTGTTTCTCTCACTTATGTGGGTGCATACTGCTGGGTAAATTTGACTTCACAAGAATATTCTGTCCTCTATCATGACATAGAGGCTCAATGCCAGGAAAAAAGAGCTTCAGCACCCTGAAAACCAATTATTTGTGCAAAGGAATATTTAGGAATACTGTGTGCTGTTTCCGTATGTGAGCCTGCAGTGACATTGGAGGTGATAATTCATCATAATAGCACCGTAGATCACTGACACTAAGCCACTGACACTTCAAATCTATCATGTACTAGGACACACAAAAATAATAATAATAATTTGGTCCTTACTGAGTATTAAAATGGTGTAAATATGCCCCATAACAAGCAAGAACACATGATATTACAATCTGTCATTTACTACCAAATTAATGAATGAGTGCCCCTTTAAGAGTACAAGTTGTAACCCCATTACTTCCAACATTTACTTGTATTTATAGCAAATCACAGAAATATTCATTTTACTACACTTACTGCAACCAAATGAAGGGTGACATCCTTTAAGATACGAGTAGTAAAAACAAGTAAAAAGGTATAAGAAATTCAGCCGGGTAAATTCAGCCACTGGTGTCACATTTGAATGTAAGCTGAACAAAAAAAAGTGGAAATGTTTTTATTATCCATACATAAAGGCTGCTGGACAATTGATAACAAGCATTCATGTCCCGTGCTGTTCTGTGGCAGGTAACAGCCTGCTAAAGGTGGCTTTGCCTCCACTGTATACGGGGGCGGAGGTTGGCCGTGTGTGCACTGTCTGGAAATGAAGCCATTTCAAAAGGTCCATAATCTGTTTATTTTTCCATCGTCCTGTTTTTGTCTGTTGGATCGATCCAAAGCTGCTTTTCCTGAGGCCTTATCATGGAAGCCAGAGGGGGAGACCCAATCTAATTCTGCGCTCCAGCAATATTCCACAAAGCAATATAACCAGGCTGCGATCATATCACATCCAAAGGGGGACAGCAATATTTTTCCATCATTCTTCTGTTCTTTCTCTCTTCCAGTCTTCCACTAAGGCTGGCCTGTTTTGTCTCTCCCAAGGCTTCCTGCTCTCATTGGACACAATAAAAGGACTCGAGTCAAGTGCTGACGCTCAGTTTCTCCGCAAACACAGCGGCTCATCTAAAAACGTCCTGTGGGGGAAATAGTTCCTTCATGCCATCTGTCATATAATTTGATTAATTAGCCGTTGGTAGTAATATTGCCCCCTACAGTGGGACCGAGGGTCGGCACTCATCCATCTTTCCATCTCTCCGTCTGTCATGCACGATATTTTGGATGCTGCTGATCAGATTTTGATGAAACTCCCAAGAAATATATTTGTCTCTTCTCTGGCTGAAGCAATATTAAATATTTTCACTCCATTATCATTTTTATCTTGTTAGTAAAATTATCTTTTAAATGTTAACCTCTAATAGGCTGATTTTTCTGCAATTTGTACGTAAAATTTGTGTAAAAAGTTGGGTTAAAGTTAATGAATAGATGTGTCCAAAGTTTTGTCTGCCAACATTGCCTTCCTAACAACAACTACTAATTTTACTGTAAAATTATTTGCTGCTAATAAATAAACTCTCCTGTGATGTAAACACTGGTTCATTATGCAGAATATGTTGTCTTCATCTTTGTCACCTTAAAATAAAACGGCCAGAAAACAATGCACTTTTTCTTTTTAGATGAATCTGTGTTCTCCTTTTTTTCCTTTCTTAAACGAAGGCTGAGGCAGTAAAAACAAACACTGTAAGGAGTATCTGGATTTGACTGACGGCCTGGTGCTTTGGATGCACGCCACAAAGTGACTACACGTCCTTTCTACGTGATTGTGGCAGCGACCTTATCACAGTCACTTATTGTGTGTCATTTTAAATTATATCAGTCAACAATGACTGAAAGCGAATCTTAAGTGGCAGTTGTGAATAAAACTCTGAACTCTAGTGCTTGACAAAGTTTTCCTACAGTAACCCCTTGTTGAAACAGTCTGATCAGCATTTTGAGTTGAGCCGGTCGTGGGCCATTAGCTGTGGGCATGTTCAAGCCCCCACACAGTTGACCAGTCGGAAACCTTGTGAACCGAATTTGCCCAGTATCAGGAAGAGTCTCACAATTTTGCAAGTAAGGACCTCGAATTTTCTAGCAGTTCTTTATACACACACACTTTGCACAAAGGATTTGTGCACATTTTTGACATTTTTATTATGACCTAAAAAATGTGGTATTTTAGTTGTCGTTTTGTCAAGCTCTTGTTTTCTCTTCTGTCATTATTTTCACGAGTCTTAGTTGCTTCTGTAGCGAGGACCACTGTAGCTGTTTCCGTTGTTGTTGATGTGTGTCAGAAGAGATGAGACACAAGAAATCACTGAAACAGGACTTCAGCAATGGTATCATCCACGTCTATAACAAAAGCAGGGACAAGAGCTAGATTAACTTTAAAAAAGTTATCAAATATTCATTCAACTCTAATATATATATATATATATATATATATATATATATATATACAATATTATCTTTCGGTTACAGTGAGACAAAGATTCAATGTTTGTAGGCATAAAGAGGAGATGTTTCAGAGCTGAACCTGAGAAAAGGTAAATAAATCAGAACCTTCAGGATTTACGTGAATCAGTCACATCCTGAAGGAGTCCCTGCATTGTTTGATCATTGTTTGATGAGCTGTACAGCTGAAACACAGTCTGTTGGATCTGTTTATACCTGAAGGACAAAATGTGTCTCAGATCTCAGTGGTGCCTCATGACATCAGAGCTTCACCTGCTCAGAAAACAAGCAGATCATCATTCAGGTCCACTGGTGGGACACTAGCTTCCGACATGTCTGTGTCCAAAACATAATTTCAGATGATTGCAACATTCTTTTCTTATTAATGCGTCCTTTTATTTTGGCGTGCAAACACTCATCCCACTTCCCTTCCCACAGGAGAGGTTTAGCAGTCTCCATGCCAGTGGCTGTGAAAAACAGCACATTTTTCATTAACAGGATTATCGTCCAATAATAAAAATACAGACAAATGTGTGTGAGTGTTGTCTTACACAGGCTGCCAGTGAATTTAATCACTAAACATTCCGTCTTTTTTCCTTTTTCCTTTTCAACCACCAAAACGTGAAAGCCAATCAGCCTACTCCAATATGTGCAACATCTCTGTGCCAGAACTGATTGAGACTCCCAGCAAGCGAGGCCTCAGTGGAGGACCATTCTGGCAGCCTGCAGGGCGAGGGCGTTCGTTTTGTCTCTTGTTTTAACTAATTCAGCATCTTTTCCTACACAAAGACTTGAAACACTCTGCCATTATGAAATGATTTCCCCATGCACTCATTTTCTATCCCACAATTTTCACCTGTTTAATGAAATGGTCCAGAAATTACTTTATAAGATTTTTCTGTAAGATAATAAAGTGTTTCTTTGTTTCTTCCTGTCGGCTTTCTTCTCTAGCTTTAATTAACAAGAAACCTTGGATTTATTTCCTCATTTTTAAAGTTCATAAGAGAAAATCTGGTGTGTAAACATCTAAATACGTCCTCAGATTCACCAGGTCGTATATCCACCCTTAACAGCGATAAATTGAAGCAAGTATTGAGGTTGAGGTATGAGGTTATCAATCTGTCACACTGTTATGGACGAATGTTGATCCGTTCTTTTCTATAAGTTTGTTCAGTTCACTTAGCCTTTTTTGGCCCGTCGCCTATGCCGGTGTTTCTTAACCCTGGTTCTTGAGGATCCCTATACTGCATTTTTTAGATATCTCCTTGCATCAAATGAATGGTCGTTATTAGCTTGTCATTATGGTCTGTACAAGTATGTTAATGACACAGTCATTTGTATCGGGGTGCATTAAAGCAGAGAAAGATGTAAAACATGCAGGACAGTGGTCCTGGAGGACCAGCGTTGGGAAACACTGGCCTATGCACAGCTCTCTTAAGGTCATTGGGTATTTGAGTTATGTTGAAGTCAGGATCTTGTAAACCTGGACTATTTAAGTGAGTTACTAGGTCACAAACATGTCTTTTGACATTATAATAATAAGCAAAAATATTAAAAGAGTGGTAAAACTACTAAATCCCCAAAAAGTCTGGCAGCACAGTTTTTCACTTTGTCTCAGTCCATTTTACATGAGCTTTGGCCCAGAGAAGACAGCAGCATTATATGACTTCTTCTCAGCTTAGCAGAGATTTAACTCGAGAAGTAGACAGACAGGCAGACAGACAAGCAGGCAGACAGACAAGCAGGCAGGCGGGCAGGCGGGCGGGCGGGCGGACGGACGGACGGACGGACGGACGGACGGACGGACGGACGGACGGACGGACGGACGGACGGACGGACGGACGGACGGACGGACGGACGGACGGACGGACGGACGGACAGACAGACAGACAGACAGACAGACAGACAGACAGACAGACAGACAGACAGACAGACAGACAGACAGACAGACAGACAGACAGACAGACAGATAGATAGATAGATAGATAGATAGATAGATAGATAGATAGATAGATAGATAGATAGATAGATAGATAGATAGATAGATAGATAGATAGATAGATAGATAGATAGATAGATAGATAGATAGATAGATAGATAGATAGATAGATTTTTTCAGGATGTTGATGGCTCTCCTGAGACAGTAGGAGCCATGACAGTCCTCCAGTACGGGTAGGGGGCACCTGGTGGTCTTCTCAGCCACTTTGGTGCCCCTGTGGAGCTTTATTCTGTTTGCCACTTGCAGCTGGCAAACCATGTGCAGACGCAGTAGGAGAGGATGCTCACCACTTGTGTGACTGCAACAGGTCGATAGTCAATGAGGCTGGCTATTGATGATTTCTTGGGTAGGGGGACTACGATGGAGGTCTTCAGGCATCATGGGACAGCCGACTGTGTCAGGGACCGGTTGAAGATTTTAGTACACAGCATCACCCTCAGCAGCACTGATGATGTTTGTAATTGGTGAGGTACTGGACCGCCCATGCCTGCCCGTTGTTGTTGCTGTCAAGGTGGCTGTCAGTCCTCCTCCTGAAGTCTTCCTTGAAACGTCCTGATACCCCTCTGCAGGCAGTGCTGTAGAGAGCCATGTTGGCAGCTTTGAAAACGGTGTTCGTCTCCCCCAGCTGCTGCTTCACCTTCACCCCCTTCCCTGGTCATCCAAGGTTTCTGATTGGGGCAGACCCGGATGCATCGCCTATATGTGGTGCAGGTCTAGCCCTGTAGCCCAGGTTGACGTTGGTGAAAGCTTGTGTGCTAGGTCTTCTTGTAGCACATTTAACGTGTTGATGGAGTTCGGGGAGCACTGAATGGTATATACAAATTGTTACATTATCATATACACATCAGTAATGCTGATGTTGGATAACTTTCTCAGACCTAAAACTTCTCTACCTGCCAACTCGAAACAGGAAGTTGCAAAGATCTATTGTGTAACTTCCCTGCTGGCTTTAATAGGAACCAAAAATAATTAGGATTCTGTTGAGAACAATGATGTGGTATTGGATTGTACAAATGTGAATAGTCACAGATCCTGATTAACACTGCAGATTCTGGCACGAGAACAGGTCAACTCTAGGTTTGCTTTGAAGTTTTGGATTTGTTGAAAGGTGCCTTTCGCTCTAAAAGAGCTGGGAAAGCTCCAGCAAATGCCCTCGACCTTATATACTGTAGGAATGAGTGCATGTAGATAATGGATGGATGGCTGTCAAAATGTGTTCTTATACAGTGATTTTTGGAAACGTTCCTGAACCCATGATCCCATTACTGAAACCTGCCCGTTTTTGATGTAGTACTGCCTGAGAGCACAAAGATAATGGACATCCAATATTGATTTTCAGCCTCATCCCATGCACAAAGATTTCTCCAGATCCTCTGAATCTGTAGGTAATGTTTTGCTCTGTAGATGATGAGATATTCAAAATCTTAGAAGTATGTGCTGAGGAACATTATCTGAAATAGTTTCACAGTCTTTAGATGCAGTTTTCTGCACCTTGGTGAATTTCTGCCCAATATTAATTCTGAGAGACTCTAAGATGCTCTCTTTTTATGTCCAGTCACTGACCTGTTGCTAAATACTCAAATTTCTTATAAAGTGTACTTCAGGTGTGTGTGTTTGTGTGTGTGTGTGTGTGTGTGTGTGTGTGTGTGTGTGTGTGTGTGTGTGTGTGTGTGTGTGTGTGTGTGTGTGTGTGTGTGTGTGTGTGTGTGTGTGTGTGTGTGTCTGTGAGAGAGAGAATATATATATTCTCTATGTTCTACAGTGTATAAAATGTGGGTTTGAGATGTGCAAATCATTGCATTTTGTTTATATTTAGATTTGATGGTATACTTCTTCTTTCATGGATGCTTTTTGTTACGACCCCAAATCCCAAAAAACTGGAAGAGTTCCACCTATGGCAAGTTTTTGTCCTACTACTAATTTCAAAAAGCAAAATTAGCTGAGTTAACTCACAGCTGTAAATCCTGCGATCTGTGTTCGAGGCCAACAAGTTAGGCTAACAGACACATTTCATAGCTTCAACCCTGCAAAGAGATGGGATAAAAATAAGAGTGTGACAGAACAAGATGATTTATAATTGCACAGTGTGAAGTCCTTTAGGACTGCTAAACTGAATCCTGATCTGAAGGGCTAACTATAATTAAAAGATGAAAACATGGTGGCCTAATTTGTTGTGGGAATGCCGCTGAGGGCAGATTATGAGGAATTTCAAACGACACAGAGACAAGCTTTGCCCTCTTGTGACCAAGAAAATGTGATTCTGCAAAACCCCCTTAAATAGAGAACAAGTGCAAACACAGCAGATGCACATATTAGAGAGAGAAATCACTCAGAGCAGCAGTTTATCCTTGTAATACCGATGGGGATTCGTCACTCTGAATCCTCCAAAGTCAAACTCAGATTTTTCATCCACTGAGTTTTGTTTCCATTTACAGAGTAAAGAGTGATTGACAGATTTATTTTGCAGAATCTGTGCTTGTTGTTGTTGATAGTCTGCACGAATCAGTCCAAGATAAGATTGCTCTATAGCCAACTTTTTCTTTTTTTTAATCTTTTTTTCCTTTTTTTCATCTTTGGTTGATTTTATTACATGAGGATATGACAGACAGGCTCTGAGATGGACCGGTGTCCTGTCCATGTAGTATGCCCTGCCTTTTACTTGAAGATAGCAGTGATAGGCTATAGATGACCCCCCGTAACCTGGAAATAACTGGTTAAAAATGATGGACGGACGGACCTCTCACATGGTTCCTCTTTAGAGTTTTAAAACAAAAGATTTTGAGTTTGTGTGACAAATTAGGATACTTCGTTTACATAGTAAAAAAAAATACAAGTACCCAGATTTTATTCAACGTCTATTAGATTTTTAGGATTTCATTTCCATTTTTGTCAGTCTGTATCTCACAATACACCCCAAATTTGGACCTCTGCTTTTAACCCATCATTAGAAGCAGTGGGCTGCTATCCCAACGCCCTTGCTCAGGGGCCCACAGTCAATCACCACCATTGTTGCCAGCCCAGGAACTTGACCCTCGGTCCTCCAGGCCCAAGCCGACCACTGTAACCACTAGGTCATCTCATTTGGTCTCACTTTCATTTCATCTGAAGCCTAAAAGTTTTGAAGAGTAAAAGTTTAGACAAACTAGGTATTAGGTTCATGTTAGAGCTGACTAGTAAACACACAACATGATACAGGTAAATTTGTTTTAAAAGGCTCAGAAAAAGCAGAAATTAGATTTTAATTGTTATAAAAGTTGTAAGTGAAAATTGTGGACACCCCACTAAGTCATTACATAGCTCACTAGATCTTTCTGAAGCAAAGCGTTTCTATTCTTATAATTCTCTTACATAGACCGGATGAGCCTCCTCACTCTACTGTGAAATACAGATAAATAGTCTTTGAAAGAAAAAGTCTTTTTTTTTTTTTTATTGTATGAGTCTGTTCTGCTGGGAGCTGCTTTTTAAGATAATTACTTCACATCAAAGTGGATAGAACCAACTAAAGTGATAAGGGTTTGTACATTTGAAAAGTCTGTAGCTGCATATAATAACAGACTTATTTCCCCTTAGAGTGATTATATATTATGCTTTTAATTATGCATTGACATGAGCTGCTGTGTTTAACAAGCGTGAGGACGTGAATCTATTAAAAATACACTCTCAGAATTATTTTCTACAAGTAACACATTTGTGTTTAGTCTTCAAGCTGCATGTCCTTTGAACTGACATCCGGAGTAACTGTATGCAACAGATGTGTCAGAAAAGAGCCAGTTGTGCAAACGCGTCAAATAAACAAATTAATAACTGTTCTGCATTACAACAATGTTATTTATCACTGCTGAAAATAAAGACAGTGATTAAGTCAAGAAAGACAAAACTTTTCTCTCACCAAAAGTTTTGAATGTGTGACATTTAGGTTGATCTATATGAAAAAATGCAATTGCAAATTCTGAATTTACTTAGTTTTAGTTTGTGCAAGGCTAAGAATCATTGTCATTTAATTATCTAAGTACTCCACTGCATGTCGTTACTAGTCTGTCACCGTGGCTACATCACGTGGTTCATTTGTCCCATTGGTTGTATGTCTGTCCAATGGTGTCCTGAAGCAGACTGTCCTGCGTCTATTGGTCTTCAACCTCCCCCCCCCCCCCGACTATTGTTTTTTAATCAAAGAAGAAAATAATGACCATGGATGGCCAGGCAAGCCACAGGTTGTGCTTCTCACCTGTCCTCGACATTGCTCCGGTACAAATTGAGGACCATCTTATGAGCCAACACTGTTTTACAACAACCTCCCTTTATCTTATGTTCTTGTAGGTTTGTCCAAAACAACCCTCTTCTTCAAGGCAACGTGACTGTAGAATTATTTCTGTTTTCTGAAGATGCTTCGCTTCTCATCCAGTAGTTTCATCAGTTCTGAGTGCCGGTGGAGAATGCGAGTTGTTAAATGTTGACTTCTTAAGAAGTGAGTTTCTAAGGAATCCAGCTAAAGTACTTGCTGGTTGTGTTGCTGTCTGCTGATGGTGGTCGTTAGTGGCTCATTGTTCCTGTGCGGCTTGCGTGAATGTTGTGTAAGCTTCCTGAGAGAGAGAGAGCTTTTCTCCATTTTGACATAGACGCTTTCGTCAACCCGTTTCGAACCATCTGTCCTATAATATAATAATTTAGCTCCAACCCTTCTGTTGTCTGGGCTAAATAAAACTTATACTTGCACATATGGAATAAAACTCTGGAACACAAAGTCACAGTATTTAAGTTTACTCAGTAAAGTTGAATTGCTCCGTGGTTTCTTCAAAGAGACCAGGTACGTACAGGTCTCCTTCTCATATGTGCAGCTCCAGTTAAACTAAACGTTGGGAAGTCTGCTCTGCAGTATGAAATAATAATAAAACACAGAGGCTTTAAATCTTTTATGTGTCAGTGCAGCAATATTATTTAAATGTAAATATCCAAGATATATAAATGATTGTTTTTGTGTATGTCTGTGTGTGTATACGTGTGTTTGTGCATTCATCTCTAGGTTTTCGTCCTCGTGTAAATGCTTCCCGAGATTTAGATGAAATATGTAAATGAACCCTGACTTCTTTGTTCATGCAGAACCTGTCAAGAGTTTCCACACTGTGAAACAAAAACGAGGGCATCAGAACTTTAATATTGTGGGGAGGAAAGGCGATGAGGGCGTCTTTCTTTCTTTGTTCTTTTTTCTTCTTGCTAACAGCTTTGCACACTATTATCAGTTCTGCTCTATTACTTTTTCAACTGCTCTATGACCTGAAAAACTGGTAAATGTTCTCCAGTTATAAGATTAACTCCATTTGAGTTTAGTGGTTAAACTTTTTCCATCTGAGACAATCATTTTTGTTTTAGTAGCATTGTTAAACAGTCATATTCAGTCGCTGTAGTAATCAGGACTCACGTGACAAATGAAGCCATGAAGGAGATTTTCCAAAAAAGGTTAGTCAAGTTTTTTTTTGAGAGTATTGCACTTGATGTTTAATTAAAACAAACAAAGAAAAAAAAACATGTTGAGGCAGTTTATGTTCTAAAATCTCAGCTTACTTTTCAATGCTGCCATCACAGAAGTGGGAATGAGGACCCTGATTCAACCCCTTACCATCACAGAACCTGGCTTTTGGACTTCTTTTTTCATCTTCAGCCCATTACTTCCAAAAAAGAACTGTGATACCAGCTTGTCTGATGGCAGTACATATTATGCAGATGCCTCTGATCCCAGTTTAACCGTGTCTCCAGAGAAAACATCCATCCATTTTCTGCACCGGCTTATTCCATTGGAGGGTCACAAGGATCTGCTGGAGTCTCGGCTCTCTTTAGACAAAAGGCAGGTACACCGTGGCAGGGCGTGGTTTAAAACTCTTAAATATTGATACCAAAACGGATACCTCACTTTCAATACCAAGTCCTGAACGACACATTATTTGATACCAGTTTATTAAAATCTGTTTCTCCACAGTGAAGTTGTATAGCCATCAGTGGTAGAAAAAAGATTTGTTTGTGTTTTTGTAATCTCTCAGAGAACATAACTAAAGTTAAATCTGTATATTATTTCAGTCCTGTTCTGTATGCCAAAGCAGCACTGCCACAACAAAAACACTGTCATGAAAAAGAAAATGGTTATCAATATGTTACAGGTGATTTCTTGTTGCAAATAATTTCAAGGCAAAATCAGCAGTTTTTAAATGACTTGACTTAGCAGTGCTTTTCAGGAAGAGGGCAAGCATGATCCTGGCTTGTTGTGTCCCCAGCGGGTGAAAACGTGCACTCTGAGGGTGTGGAGGATGCCTGGACACAGAGGTACCTGGAAGCCAGCTCAAAGACCGTTGGCAGTGTGGCCTTCATGTCCCACACCAGGTCACTGGACTCGCAGGGGACAGTATGACGGCAGACCTCTGGATGATTGAGTTTCTTTGTTAACCTGCTTCTTGGTGCTAAGAGTGCTCTCCTTCCTTTCTTCAGCAAAACGCTCTTAAAGGGCAGAGAGCTTTGGTCGCTTCTGTGGAGATGTTACTACTAGATACAGACTGAAAAATATTTTCTGTCTGGAAATGAAGCTGGATAAAAGTGTCAGTATGCGTCTCACTGGTGCCAGTATTGGAGTGGTTTGGTCTTCATCAGAGCAATCATCATGATCACAAAAGGAGAGAGTTTCTTCATTTTCCTTCTGCATTCAATAGATCATTAAAGTCATAATATATTGATCTGATTTACTAGATCATAAAAGATTACTAATAACAATAAATACCTTTTGTAATGTCTTCATCAGCTCCTCTTCTGGTCTCGTCCGCACTTCATCTGACACTTTTGCTTTATATCTAGGATCCAATGCAGTTCGTTCCTCCAAGAAGTGACGGAGAGCCTCATCCTGTGACACAAAAAAAAAGTTGTTATTGCATTCTAGCGCACATAATTAAAATAATCAGAAAAATAGGATTATCCTATATACTTGATAATGTTTTAAGAGGTCTCCTCAAATCTTGGCCTTGATGGCCTGCAAAAACGCAGAGTCCTCATTCACTGTGAAGTGGCGCTGGCGTTTTCCCAAGATTGGCAGAATCTGACCAAGGTTGGCCTCTTTTCAGCCGAGAGGCAGATGGTTGAATTGTAAAGATTCTTTACAATTTTGACAAATTCCTCCACTTTTCTGAAATCCTCATCAGACAACCTCTCAAGTCTGAAAAATGTTTGTTTTATTAGCAACACTTCAGTCTTATGACTCTTATCCTATCAATATCCGTCCTCCTCTGCAGTACCTTTCTTTGTGAATCAGTCTTTTGAGTCGAGGATGCATGGAAGCTGCTTGATTGGCAGGGTGCTGTTCCAGGAAGCGTTCCACCATCAGGAGCAGACTGGTCCATCTGTTCTTCAAGACCAGCATGGGAGCATGTTTTAAAAAACCTGGGGATTGAGGGAGGGTGAAAACGGCAAATCCTTTTAGGGAAGTTGTACATCATGTCTTGATTTTAGTTGTGCTTACTGAGAAGGCATCGTTTCTCTCTTAGGGCAGGTTTAGCTCGACTCGACCTCGGATGTTGAGCTTAGGCATCAAAATTAGGGCCTGAATGACGCAGAGTTTTTCAAAACTTTAAGTCAGTTCAATGTGGAAGGACACAAATATGCAAATTATTTCCAATCTTTCTCACATAAACAACATTTTTTAACTTTTCAATTATCTTTTTTTTATTTTTATTTTTTTTATTTATTTGTTAGAATGAAAATGTACACTCAGTTAACTTTGTAATGATGATTTGGAAAAAAAAATGAATATCCATGACAATCACCTGATGGTGTAGACATCATAATATAATATAATCATAATGCCATTTACTGCAAATTCAAGGCAGCACTTAAGCAGCATGAGTACCGCAGCATCCTGCAGTGACACCAGATCCCATCGGGGTGGCGCTTAGTGGGACAATCATTAGTGTTTCAGCAGGACTGATTGGTGTCTGACACTCAGGTGACGTCTGTCTCTTTTAATGAGCTGTCAGGTGAACCTCCCCTCCTTTATGCACGTGAACTTTTGCTATTTGAGCTCACATTATTTTCCTGCTTCACACAAAATCAGAACTGCTCCTCGGGCGCCGGAGAAATGGCAGCCCACTGCTCCTAGTCCAACTAGTGATGGGTTAAAGCACAGGACCACTTTCAGTGTGAATTCATGAAAAAACGATACTGGCAAATAAAGTTATATTTCTTTTCTATTTCTTTCTATTTCTAACTGCATGTGCTGGTAAGAGGAGTCATGTTGCATTTCTGGTAAATGTATTTCTGAATCAGTGTGTTGGTTTTGCTTCGCTGAGATGTTTCCAAGCTGAACTTATGAGACTGATTTTCTACCACTGAAGCAGCTGAATGTGATTAATGAGAAAAACAGAGACGCCGTGGAATAAACCTACGTGACGTCAGCTTCCTTTGAAGTTGCGTTTCTGCAGGTTGCATCACTAAGATGTGAAGCTGATGAATGAAAAAAAAACTTTTGTTGGAATTGTCAAAAAGTGTCACAGCCTGAATTTGATGGTTGCAGATACCACTGACTGGGAGTTTGTGTGAGCGTGCGCTTCCCATTATGATTCTGACTGATTTCTTGGCTTTTACATACAAATTGGATAACAAAATTGCCCTCAATAGAAAAACAAAATATTGCATGTAAACTTTGTGCCTATCAGAGATAAGATTAGATAAAGGTTAGATAAATTAGGCAATTTGTGTTCCACTTCACCCGATTTTCTCATGCTGCTGCTTGGCCAAATTAACTGTATCAGCTTTTTAAAGCATTTCTAGGTTCTGTAAATGCACCGTAAACAGGGCTCCTCATGGCAGCTGCAGTATCTTCAGGAAGATAAAATCACAACATAATCATTTCATCTTCTCTTTCACAAGATAAATGACCTTCTCAAGCATCATTTGCATCGTATCATTGAAGCAACGGCTCTTGAGTTTCAGAATTAAAAGTATTAATTATAGTTTTCACATGTTTTAAAGCCTGAAGTCTGAAGTGGATTGATGCACTCACCCCTTTACACTTAAACTAACATTAAACATACAGTACATTTGTATTTGTTTTTATTAAATGTTAAAAACAAAATGTATTCAGGTCCAATTAAACACAGCCAAAAATGTCAAATTATAAAATGTTGTGTAATAAATGAAACACAAATCACCAAAAATTGGAATCAGCCCCCATCCTGCACATAAACGGTAAAGTGGCCATATTAGGATCATTTTTAGTCATTATAATTCCTGGTCTCTCTGCAGCAGCTTTGCAGCCAGCATGAGGCCAAAAGTCTGCGGATATTTCTTCATCGCAAAGACTGCGAAACACAAGTGGAGGCGCTAAATGAAAACGAGCAAATATGGTTCAAATTTAATGTGATCGATCGAAAACCTGAGGGCTTTCCAGGAAAGCAGAACTAACGGTGAACACACGCAGCTTCTGTTACTGGTGAGACGCACAGATTTCCAACATAATACCTTATCAATGTTGTGTTTTCAGCGATTAAATCCTTCCAAGCCTGTTTGCAACAGAAGCAGATTTATATATGAAAGCAGACAGAGCAACAAACATTTCAGCTGGACTCCAACAGTCAAGGCTGTCTTAGCACAAAAATCAATAAAACTGACAGCTTTCTTGTTTTATAATGCAAAAAAAAAAAAATCAGTTCCTTTCTCTGCAAGCATAAAACTGAGCAACTACAATCACAGTACACGTCTGCACAAAAATGTACGCAAGTTAACGCGGCACAGTTTAGACCTTATAACGTTGGGACTTCACTGCCTTTCAGCTCTTCCTGTAAACGCAGCGATGTCCTGGGTCTTCTCCAGAAAACAGTCCCCAGTGAAGTGTTGAAGAAAAACAAATGTGCTCCATTGCTGACCTGGAACAGCAAACTCCATCCTTGCTTGGCCTGTGTCCCCAACTAAAGTAACAACAGCTGGAGACATCCTGGAAACAAGGCAACGTGGTTAGTAAGAAGTCCTAGCAGATCCTCTGGGATGCAAAACAGTCCAGTCCATGCTGCTCAGCTGTAAACATCCGCTTTTAAAATGACAGCGGAAAGTCATGCCACTACTTTTCTGTTTCTGAGCCTTTGGTCATGTATAATACTTTCTCATATTAAGACTATTGATGAGTCAGTGAACGTAAACTAAAAATCATAATAAGGCCACTGTGCTGGAGGCCAGAATTTCTCTGGGTGCCACCTTGTGGCCACTGCTGGAAATGCATTTTAATGTAGTTTTTGTATCAGCTCTAATTAAGACAGTAAAAAATATTTTTTTCTTTTGTTTTCTTTTCGTTTTGTTTATATTGTGGTCCTTGTTTGAGTTGAGCCAGATTTAACAAGTACAAGATTTATCTTCGCCTTGTTTTTTCCAACTTGTAAACAGTTTCACAGTGTTTTAAATGTCAAAGATCTCATTGTCTGGTTCCATAGAAAACAAACTTTATACAAAACTTCCTGTTTGTCACTTGACTGACACACAACCACAAGTGAACATTTCCCCTGAGCAGCCAAGTTTTTCCGCAGCAGCAGCATCAATGTTTTATTCATTGAAGCCCATTGCTGTCGCCTTGAAATCGTCCTGGACATGGTGCTCTGACAGGGACGAAGTGAAGAATGGCTGGATGTCTCATTTCCTGACTCATCCTGATAAGGTTTAGTAAAAGGGTTTAAATGGCAGTGACAGGTGTCGGCCTCCAGACTTCACTTTACATCACTCTGCTGTTAATTTTTTCTCCCTGTTATCTCTCTCATCCTATTTGTCGCTGTCTCCATTTCATTCCCGCTCTCTTCCTCTCAGACACGTCTGTCTTTCATTTGGGGACCTTTTCCCTCCCCCTCTGATTGTTGTTGCTTCAGGCAATGGTTGTTTTGCTGGCAGTTGTCAACATTCAGAAGAAAAAAATATTTTCTCAGCCATTTTATTTCTTTTCTTCATCATGACACAATATTGGTCTCAAGCATACGAGATTAGATTATATTGGTGTGACATTCTCAGCTCTTTCTTTTCTTTCTTGTTACAAAAAGCTCTCCGGAGGAGGAGTAGTAGTCTTAAATCTGTGCTTTTCAGTCAACATTTGCATAGTGTTCTGTTCACATGCTTTTTAAAAATGTATGACAATATTGACATTGGCAGAGGCAGAATCTTAACTCCACCACCGAAATCTGGAGGTGGATTGTGTAATACAGTGTTACTTAAGGCATCAGATGCTGCCTCAGACTGCCAAATCAAACCTCAAATTTGCAATTCCTTTTTTGTTGTTTTTCATTTGGTTTCTAGCACCCATTTGCCTCGGTTTTTCCATATAAACCGAAGTCTGGACGCTCCATTATTTGAAAATCAAATGTGGGAGGCTGGAAAGCAGACAATAAGCCAAATCTGTGAGAAGGAACATTAGCATGCAGGAATGATAATTGTAGGGTTCTTCTGAGCAAAGGCTGCTGCCGCTGCGACCTGGACCTGGATAAGTGATAGATGGAACCTACTCAATCTCTCTGGCATTTTTTCCTCTCCTCCATGATCAATAATCTGTAGGTGGTCTTTTTGGAGCAGTTACATGTGTCTCGAGGAAGTGTGGCACATCTTACCGCTGAGATTTCTGCCCATTCCTCAGTGAAGACCTGCTCAGTCTCGCTTGAGATGAATAGGTTCTGCTGGTGTTCATCAGTTATGACACAAATTCTTTATCATATTGTTGTTTAGACTTCAACTAGACCATCCCAAGACATGTAAATGGTTCTGTCAAACCACTCAAGTGTTCCTTCCGCAGTAGCTGTGGTAAACCTCACATCCAGTCACAAGACTGAAAGATGGTAAATCCTACCAATCATCATCTCGATGATATCTGGAAGGTCATTTCTGACACAATGGACACAATGACGGAGAGTGGCTTTGTTCTCTACCTGGTTCCATCCAGCGGGTCTGAGCAAAAGTTCAAGAAATGTCCTTCAGTTATCTTCAATGATCAGAGTGTGAATGAGCAGCAGCAGCAAAAGAAAAATATTGATTCAAAAATAGTAACAGTGCAACTTTGAAATACTCTACTATTGTTATTAGACACTCAGCACTGTTAGATTGAGCCATAGCTGCAGCGCACGATGGCAGACGGGTGTTAATTTCCCTGAAGTGCGCCCTCCGACTGACAGTCATCAGGAAACAATCTCCCATCATCACTCAGAGGATTAAAAAGCCAAACCACCTTCAATATTTAATCTTTGAATGTATGAGGATGTGGAAGAATCTCTATGTTTTTGTTGAAGCTTTGAGCAACACCTTTGTATCTACAAAAGTAATAACCCAACTGAAATGTGAAAAGGTTTTTAACAACACATTTATAGTATGAAGGCAGGCAGCTGCTTCAGGAAACCCTCCAATCAAAAGGTCATAAAACATTTGGCTGTTTTAACTAAAGTACATTTTAACTGTTAAGATTATTTAGTGTGAGATGGCTGTATCTTTTTTTAACTGTCTTGCTGACAAGTGTTCTTATTTAACAGGATCAATGAAGGTGCTTTTAAGGGTTTATCTTTACATAAATATGAATAATGAAAAACAAAAAAGTTGGTGTAATGTGGACAAAAGGAGTGATAATTTGCACAGGAATAAAAATATGAGAGTGAGGGTTTATACTTGTACATGTCACATGCCAGATGTTGAAAAAGTTCCTGTTAATGGGAATTATTATCTCATTTTAAATCAGATGGCAGCAACATATCTAAGAAAAAAGATAGAACAGGAGCAACAAAGGGCTGGAAAAGTAACTGGCACAAATCAAAAAACAAGTGAAGGAGCAGTTGACAAACAATTTGGTAAATTGGCAATAGGTCATTCCACTCAACTGGGAATAAAATAAGGGTTCATGCAATTTCCAAATAATTGCATTCTTTTCGTATTTACATTCTACACAGCATCCCAACTTTACTGAAGTCGAGTCATATTGTATTCAGGTTAAATTCTGGAGGTGAAGGAACAGATGTGGTTCACGCAGCTTTTAGAAAATTCAAGATAACCCGGGAATGAACGGACAGGAGAGTTATTCCATACAGTATTTATGTGCACCATTTTAGATTACGTTTTGAGAAATTCTAGTAAAACATCTCAGAATAATACTTATAATATAATTGAGAATTAGGGATATCAGTTTGTACCCCGGGTTGTCGAAGCCAATAAAGGCACCGGGCTTCATTTGGGAAATTCTCTAAATCCCACTTTTCCTTTTAGTATGTTAAATGACATGTGTCTGTTGTTTTTCATGGGTGATGAAGCAACAAGAAATGATATTTTAAAGTTCTCAAATTTAAATCATATATTTTCAGTTACCGCTTGTAAGTGTGAAACAGAAACCGGATGTGCCAGTCTTGTCTTTTGCATCTGCAGTATGTTGAACATGGTTTGGACTGAGATAAGAGCACACGGTTGCTGGCTGAAGATTACTTTTGTCTTGTTCTGTTCCCAGCAGATAAAGAAGGAACGGAGGGTCTGTCCTTGCTGGAGGTGGATGTGTTTTACAATGCAACATGTTTATTGACTAATATATCCAGAGGCAAAAGTGTTTTGCATTAAGTAGCTATGGGAGCGAGTATGTTGGAGGGTCAAGTGATGATGGTTTTAATAATCTATCAGATGTGTGAAAAATGGCAGATGTGTCAGGGGTGAGGGAGCAGTAGCCTGAGGGGCTGAATGAAATCATTCCACACAGTGAATTTTTAATCATTGCATTACTTAAGTTAGTGGAGAAGAAAAATGCACAAGCTTTCTGACATTTGTCTGATCCCCGTATTGATCACATCTGCAATGAAGCACTTTCCTTTGCAATTCTACCATCTGAACCTCTTTACGACACAGCAGAAAGAAGCATTTCAGGGTTTAATATTCTGAATATCTGATAGCTGTCAGAGTTACCTGAACCCCTTGGAATGAACTGTTTTTCTCTCGACATCGCAACAGTAGACAAACACGATGGACCAAAGATGATGACAAAGAAAAACATAATTTCTCATGTCTTTATTTAACACTACCACTAAAATGTCACAGATGTGGAAAAAAAAAATAAGTGAACCCAAATACTAATTTTCTATACTTACACTTATACTTCAATTAAATAAATGAAACATGAGGTGTGGTTAAGAGCTGCTTCAATGAATAAACGTCTCCCAAACATTTTAATCACTTTGAAGTGGTAAGCATTTTGCAAACAGGCGATACAATCAATATGAATTCATATCCATAAACTTGGAAAGGGCTACAAAGTTGTTTTAGATTTGTAGTTATCCATCAGTCAGTAGGTAAAAGGTGCAATAACTGAGTCAGATTAGCAGTGTGGTTACTCTTTGTAGGAGTGAACGTCCGGCTTTGATGACTCCAAAAGGCAGAATCCTGAGTGAGATGTGAGGTAAAGAAGAACCCACCAGTAACAGCTACAGGCTCGAAGACATGGCTGGAATTGGCTCACATCTCTTTCATGAGTATAATATGTAAGTGATTGAGCAAGCAGGATGTCCATGGCAGAACACCGAGGAAAAAACTTATCCACACCTGAAGTTTGCAGTCTGCAGCACTTCTGAGAAAATGTAATGTGAACTGATGAAACAAAAGTTAAATTGTCTGGGAAAAATACTTTTACACCACTCTGCATGGTGCAAAAAGGGTCATTCTTCCCACCATCAAAACTTCATAAACACTGGGATGTTGGTGGAGGGAGCATGATGATGTGGACTGGCTGCAGTACCTCAGGACAAATGAATACCCTGTTTTACCAAAATGCTCTAAAGGATAATGTCAGGGAGGCTGTCTGCCAGCTGAAGCTGAAAAGAAGCTTAGTGATGCAGCAGGATGATGACCCAAAGCCTGAAAGTAAGTCCACCACAGATTGGATTCAAGAAAAGAAAATCCTATTTTTGGAGTGGCCCTTAACCCCATCGAGCTGCTGTGGAATGACGTCGGGAGAGATGCTCAAACAAGGCACTTTACATTGTTTGAGCTTAAGCAGTTTTAGGAAGAATGGTCAAAGTTCCCTCGTGAACGTGCAACTGTGATCCGAAGCTATCAAAATAGATTGCTTTAAGTTATTGGTTCCAAAGGAGGTTTGACCAGCTTTAGCCTCAAGAGTTCCCTTGTCCAGCACTGTGAATAAATGTTTAGTAGGTATGTTCAATAAGGTTCTAGAAATTATAATTCGTTGTGTGTTATCAGATTAACACACAATGAGTGTCTGTCTATTTTTGTGACTTTACATGAAGATCAGATCACATTTTATGGTGAAATCAATTTAGTCCCACCAGAAAGTGCTTTCTGTGTGTGCTTGCAGTAATCAGGTCTGAGGACTCAAGCTTGTTTCCCGGCAGCTCACAACTTCCCCCGCAGGAGAAGGCGACTTCTCAGCTGTGCTCGGCCGGCTGGAGTGCTCTAATAAGTGAGAATAAAGGAAATAAAAGGCAGAGCTAGTGCGAAACATGCCTTATGTCTCACGTTCAGTGCAGGCACTTTTTGTCTTAACCTTAACGACGGTAGGACTCTGAGAGCCAGCTGGTACATAAAATGTGAGAAGAACTCAGGCCAGAGTGAGCTGAAAGCCAGAATCTGAGGCAGGAAGAGACAAAACTTTGTTCCACTGAAGGTTCACTCGGTTCGCTCGGAGTCAGCCACATCTGAATGTGTGTGAGAGTGAGCATGTACGTTTGTGCCGGGTGTTCAAAGGGGAGAGTACACAGCGAGAGGAACGTGGTGACAGATATCTGACTCCCCCACAACAAAGTGGAGTCATTAGAAAACTTGGTATTACTGTCAGTCAATAATCTGATCGTGTCACCGAGCAGTTCCACTCCACCACGCTGAGGTTACTGTAGTAATGTACTGTGAAAGTGCATTACCGTGGGAATTCTCCTTCCTTCCTTCCTTCCTTCCTTCCTTCCTTCCTTCCTTCCTTCCTTCCTTCCTTCCTTCCTTCCTTCCTTCCTTCCTTCCTTCCTTCCTTCCTTCCTTCCTTCCTTCCTTCCTTCCTTCCTTCCTTCCTTCCTTCCTTCCTTCCTTCCTTCCTTCCTTCTTCTGATCTCCCAGTGACTTCTGCCCTGATTTCATTTTGTCGCAGATTTGGACACAAACAGAGGAGCCAGTCGGGGAGAAAACATTGATCTGAATCAAATTATATTTAATGATAGTCCTGAAGTTCAAACACTTTGTTCATTCAGCAGTTTGAATTATTAATAGCTCAGCTTTATACCCTATGAATATATTGTATATTAATGTTTAAACTCCTAAAAAAGGAATAATGCGTTTCAAGTGAGCTTTAAGTTTTCTCATTTTCAGCACATCATGCAGCAGACTTGTTTTTCATAACGGCAGTGTTTAGGTAGGAATAAGGCATCTCTGGGTGTGAACGCAGTTCAGTTGGGTCAGAGTGAAGACAACAACCAGCAAAAATAATCAAACTGAGACCACCTACTGGTGGAGGTCTTGGTGCGGTCCGGTTGTGGTGTGGAACGCTTTTTAACCTCACTACAGAGTGCACGCCACAGGTTTACGGCTGAGTAGTGCATCGTGGGTTGTGAAGGAGCAACGCTGACGACACTGACCATTGTCATGTAGCTTGTGATGCGCCATGAACTAACTTTCCATTGTTAATTAATTACTGAACTAACTGAAAAATGTTAGTTCAGTGATTAATTAACAAAGGAAAAGAAGTTTCTCGTAACACACAATCAGGCAACATCCACAATAGCATGTTTTTCATGTGAAATGTCAAGCCTTTGCTATGTTCACATTTCCAATCCACGCTACTCTGATGAATTCAACCCCCAAATGTCTCAAATGGAAACATTTTTGATTGGCTGCACATCTACATTATAGTTTGCAAATCCACATGTGAATGGACAAAACCTTTTCTAACATAGTTAAAATGCAAATGTTGCCCTCATTTAGGCCATTGCAGTCAAAAAAACATGTGGAATAAAAATAAAGTTGTCTACCAGAAAGATCATTAGATTAGTGCACACACACCAGAGATCATGTGTAGCCTTTGATGATGTTTATTTTAGTCCAGTTATTATTATCATATAAAGAGTGTAAGAATTCAAGTATCACAGGATCTTGTTCATGAGTGAGGGAAGTGACCAGGAAGTGCGTCAAGAGTCTCCGAACGTGTGGTGAAGAGAGCAGTGGACCAAAGGGCAAGACTCGCTGTTCACCAGTTGTTCCTACCCTCCACCGTGGTCACACATCGTGGGCAGTGATCGAAAGAAGATTGCCAATACAAGTGAAATGAGTTTCCACCACTGGGTGACTGGACTCCCTCTTAGAGATGGGATAAGTCCAGCCATCTGAGAGGGACTTGGACTAGAGCTGTCGCTCTAAGGTGTCTGGTTATGTTAATGAAATAATTCTAATAAAAGTAACTAAGATCGGATTGAGTTGAAACTCTACAGACGGTCTAACTGTGTGTGGATGATGAATGAAGGAGTTAATGAAGTTATCAGTGTGGTGTATCTTTACATTCTGTAATTGTTTTATCAAAACCACACAACTAAGCTAAATGTTTAATTAGAAATAAGAAATATCTTACCCATCCAAAACATCATTTCACCCATTTTACCCATCTCAAACCATCAACTCATTACAACTTATAGAATGAATTGTTCCAGCCACATGTTTGAGACTTTTGCCCACATGGGCCTGTCTAATACCTGATTCAGACCTCCGCATCAAAGCTATGCTGTAGCTACAGCGAAGGTCTGAACCTGACGCCGCTGCCTACGCCGCTGCCTACGCCGCTGCCTACGCCGCTGCCTACGCCGCTGCCTACGCCGCTGCCTACGCCGCTGCCTACGCCGCTGCCTACGCCGCGGCCTACGCTCATCACAACCATTAGGGGTTACAGATATTTAAGAAACTGACACTCAGAACATATGGTACCAACATACCAATAAAATTTGGCTTCTTTGTCCTCCCTCATTTTATACAAATGTAAATTAGCATGCCAAGTGGAAATTAGCTAACATTGCATATCTCACTTCGACCTAACTTGTTTGAATACACTTAACTGTAGGTTTACCAAAGGCCTGCTTTAACTCTTGGCCTCTTTGTTAAATTGCAATATTATGTGACATATTTTAGTGGCTCATAAAGACCACTGTAATGCCCCTTAATGTCTTGTCAGTCGGTGTAATTTAAGGTGGCCCTTAAAGTGTCGATGCTTTTCAACAATGATAATTCAAGCACAGGCCAGACTGAGCGCTTGATTAGATAGCTGGGCTGAAATCATCACATCAGTGCCCTTTCAAACACTTTCACGACGACAGGACTCAGGAGATGTTTATTACTGGCCTTGGCAGAGGCCTGTTCATTACAGGGAATGGACACTTTCTGGTGGATGTGAAAACAATTTATACATAAAACAATTGGTTTTATGTTGACTGTACAGTCAATAGAGCTGGAATGGGCTGCAACAGATAACTGTGATGCTATATCAGAAGATGGATGGATGGATGGATGGATGGATGGATGGATGGATGGATGGATGGATGGATGGATGGATGGATGGATGGATGGATGGATGGATGGATGGATGGATGGATGGATGGATGGATGGATGGATGGATGGATGGATGGATGGCCCACTACTCCAAGAGGCTCTTCATAAGTTCATTTTGTTGAGACAAACATTTGTTCTGTATTGCTACATATTTTATATTGACAGCTCTAGTTATAGACATCTCATAAGTGTTTTTTTTTTATTTTTTCTTCAGTGCAGGATGAGAAGATGCTGACCTGAATGTTATAGCAACTGACATCAATGACACTGGTTCAATCTGCGACAAGACTCCTGTCATCATGAGTTTCCTTTTCCTCTTGAAATAAATGATGGTAGCAGTGAAGAGCATCACGATTGCTGCTGTCAAATTTTCCATAAGAACTACTTTGAATTTACCTTCTTGCTGCTCTGTCTGCTGTCCTCAGGATGGATTTTGTTAACTTGGTTTTCATGGCTTGGCAGTAACCACATGTTTTAGAATATGCATAAACATTAATAAAGTATGGTTTCAGGATTGGTCTTCAGGGGGATAAAGTACACGATAAACTGCTTTTCCTGCATTTACTTTGTTGTGTACAGAATATTTTCCTTTATTGTAGTCTTTTTTTGTATTAATCCATATAAACAACTAACAGTTTGCTTGGAAGACATCAGCAATTTATCACGTGGCTGTGAACTTTAGCATTCAAGTGTTTTTACTCTGTTTACTTGAGTCTGCTTTAATTGGTCTGTTATAACTGTGGATAGGACGTGAAACAAAAGGCAGAGGAGGAAGTAAAAATCTGGCTGGAAGTGAAGCAGAAACCAAAATAAATATTTCCTGTTGTCAAAATGGATGTTCTGGCCTGCTGTTGTGACCTTTGACTTTGTCCTCCAGGTGATAAACTTCCCATAGATCTCTGCTGTACATTTGTTTGTTGTTGTCGTCAGGTGACCTGCCTGCATGCTGTTATGAATCACCACGAGCGCTGATCAAGGTCTGCAGGTCAGCAGGGAGCTGAGAGCTGTAAACCCGTCCTTTTTGTTGGCTTATCCACATGCAGTGTGTCTCATCCTACTCCCTTCTCCCCTTCCCCACAGGGACCATATCACAGCATAAATGCTTTATAAGCAGCAGTAGCACTGTTGTTGAGGTCACCATCAGCAAGTTTACATTCTGCTTACTCCAGAGTAACAGGACAAATCAGACTTCTCCCTGATCCTCAACTCCAGGCAGCAGCAGCGGTATGTGAGCCTTCGGAGGAGCTCTGCAATGTTGCAGCTGGTTCTGTTTGTACACATAACAGGCACCTGCCTGGCACACATAACAAAGATTATGATGTGAAACTAGTAACCTTTAATCTGCTGTCAAACAGGAAGAAGGAAATATCCACATTTCTAATATTTTCTTTGACTTTAAATTGTCTGAATACACACCAGCCTCCCAAGAGAATAAAGATTTCTTTTTTTCTAATTACCAAAAAAAAAAAACAGTCCCTCCAGACTAAGACGCTAAGCACTTCAGTATGAGCAGACTAAATTAAATCAGTATTTAGTGTGGCTGCTCTTTGCCTTTGAAAGCACAGTTCACCTCAGGATAACCTGGAGACAGTTGGGGGGGTTGAGGTACCTTACTTGTAAGTTGTCTTCTTTTTAGGCTGTTTTGTGAACTAGTCAGGCTAAACAACAAAAGTGCTTAACTTTAAATGTGTTTCTTCATTATTATTCAGCTATCACAGAATCCCAGTGTATACAACTGTTTCAACACTGGTTTAATTTCATTTGAGCCTCCTTCTATCTTCTGAACATCTGAAAGGACTTCAGTGCAGTGAAACAGTGTCAAGTACAAACAACGGCGCAAATAAGTAATTGATTCTGTCACAAAGTGTACTTGATCTTTGTTTTTTCCCCCCTTGGTCTTTGTGATTAGCAGTACTGATGAGACAGAGGAGAAAAGCTCCACCAAAGCTCCACCAAAGAATAAGAGGGTGTCAGTCCATGAAATTCTTAAACAAAAACATGAGTTGGGAGACTTTAGGCTTGTCCAGGTGCAGCTGTACACTGACAGTTTTCAGGTATACTTCACGCTGAGTTGAGAGCAATCTGACAGCGTGTTGGGGAGACTAGCACTGAAATGAGGATGAACTTCAGTCAGCCGATCACTCCAACAGAACATTTGGCTGTGAAAATAGAAAACATCACATTTCCAACCCTCTTTAAACATACCTGTTAAGTCCAAGTTGAGGTGGGTTTCATTCTCACACTAAAAGTTTCCTACTTATATCCTGGCATGCCTTTAAACTGGCATTGTACAGTTTGAGAAAGCGGAGACACTGACAATATAAGCCTCTCCTCCATTGGCTTTAAGGTCTGTTAGGTTCTCTACAACTGGATGCATCCAGTTTTTCATCCTGGTTGGATCACAAAGCCCCAGCTACAGGGACAGTACACTCAGCTTGGCATTAGGCATGAGTTTCTCCTTCATTACTGACTTCCTCACTCCATACTCAAAGGTATCTTGGCAACTCTTCAAGGAAAGCTCATTCTGGCAACCTCCGCCCCATCTCTAACCTGCCCTTCATCCCCAAAATCCTGGAGAAAACTGTTGCCTCCTAATTACACCATCACCTAACCCAGAACTCCCTATATGAACCAGTCTGGTTTTCACCCCCTTCACAACGCGGAAACTGCCCTCCAAAAAATCCCTAACGATTTCCTCACTGTAGCTGACTCTGGTCTTTTACCATCTTCATCCTCCTTGACCTGCTGCCTTTGACACTAATTCACACTCCATCCTCCTCAATAGACTCATCCACTGGCATCACCCACACCCCCCTCCACTGGTTTCATTCTTATCTCACAGTCCGCACTCAGTTCATACAGCTTAACTCTTTTAGATCTGATCCCTCCTCAGTCACCACAGGTGTGCCCTAGGGCTCTGTCCTGGGACCTCCCAGATGGCAATATCCATTTTCACTGCTTTGCTGATGACACCTAGCTCTACCTTTCCAGTAAAGCAGACTTCATACTCCCACCATCCTCTCTCACCTCCTGCGTATCCAAAATCCAATCCTGTTTCACGTCAAATTTGTTGATATTAAACAGTGAAAAAACTGAGCTCCTCCTCATTGGCACAAAATCATCATTATCCAAAGTTACAGCATCTCCCTCACCATTGATAGCTCCTCAGTGTCCCCTTCCCCTCAGGTTAAGAGTCTGGGTGTCATCCTCGATAGCACTGTCATTCCCCTCCCATATCAACATCACCTGGTCTGCTTTCTTCCACCTTTGTAACATAAACAGACTCCATCCCTCTCTCACTGTCCACACTGCTTCCATCCTTGTCCATTGTCATGTCACCTCTCGCATTGATTACTGCAACTCTCTCGTCTTTGGTCTCCCCAGAAGTCCCTTCAGCTGCCCAGATCATAACAAGAACCTCATCATTCCATCACACCCATCCTGCAGCAGCTCCACTAGCTTCCAGTATGCCAGAGAATTAACTACAAACTAACTCCTGTTCACCTTCAAGGCCATCCATAACTTCGCTCCACCTTATCTGTCTGACCTCTTCCAGATTGCAAATCCAGCCCACTCCCTCAGATCCTCCTCCTCCATCTACCCCACTGTCCCCTCTGCCTGCCTCAGCACCACGGGAAGCAGAGCTTTCAGTTGCCCTGCTCCCAAACGCCTTTCCTCCTGACATCTGCGATATTGACTCTCTTCTAATCTTTAAAATCAGACTCAAGACTAATTTATTTAAGATTGCCAACTCACTCTAAGTTCAACTACACTGCCCTTAATGTTTTTTGTTTTTATTTTGCTGATTTTATCATTATCATTGTTGTTTTATCTCGTTGTTGTTAAGTGTCCTTGGGTTTTATAAAAGGCACTTAAAAATAAAATGTATTATTATTATCTGCACTTCTGACAACTTCTGAGACACTGAAATTCAACTTAAAAAGTTTAAGTGGACAAGAAAAAAACTGAAACAACAGAGCTGGTTCTTGTTCAGGTGTGGATGTTCCCTTGCAAGTCTGTGGACTTGTTAAAGGCTGTTTTGTTTCATTTGATGGAGCTTAGATAAACCTGGATATAAGAGAAACAAGCACAGGGGGACCAGACAAAATCTCAGCCATATTTACTGTTAAATTCTTGTTTCACATTAGCACTTTTATTTTATGTTTTAGGGATCCTCACAGCCTGTCATGGTGCGCTGCATATTGATTTGACATTGGTTTTACATAAACTCCCTGTTCTGACACAAAAGTTTCCATTGATCCAGGTCTGGGACCCATTTTCAAATTTCAAGATTAACTTCATTATCACTCAGGGGTGCGTAATTTGCATAAAAGCCAGTGGTGCAAGATAAAACACAGTATGACGCAGTCACACAGTAGCAACATACGTCATACATCCAGGACAGATTAGTACAAAAGACAAAAAAAAACAACCTGCACCTTCTTTGAAATGTCAAGAAGAACCACAGCAATGGGTACAAGTGAGCTCCTGGACCTGGTGGTCCTACATATTGGTGCATTATATCTGCGGTGGAAAGTAAGCAGCACAAACTCTTTAAAGGCAGATGACTTGGATGAGCCATGATGGAACAGGCTTTTCCTCAAGTTTCTGATTTTGTACAGATCATTCGCATTATAGCATCACACCTGCAACCTTGCCACACACTTTGACAAGATTAAAAAAACAACGCATTCTTGTTTTTTTTTTTTAAGGTAACTTAACCAAACCAGAAGACAAATGGAAAGGTAAGCACAAATTTGATAAAACACGAGTAAAACATTTTCATACAGGTGTTGCCCATCTTAAAATTGCAAAGCTTCTGGTAAAAACACAGAAGCTGATGTACTTTTGTACATCATCAGTGGATAGAAGGTCAGCTTGTTGTCTTTTATGAGTCCTAACTTTTTATGCTGACTGACAACTTCAACTGGCTGGCCATCCATGACTGCCAAAGAGATGATTGTTCCCAAAACCTGTAATAATTTTTTTAGTTTAAACGACAATTATTTTTTTGTTTTGTTTTTTTAAGAAAGAGGACTTGCACCAGTCTACATATTCTGTCACCATAGTAACATGGTCAGGACTATCCTGGTTCACTTGTAGCAGAATAACAGAGTCATCAGCAAATATGATGTTATGGCCTTGATGATGACTCTGGCAAGTATTTAAATAAAAGTGGTGATTGAACACAACCCTGAGGTGCTCCACTGGATGATTAAAAAAAGTATTTGGAAAACCACCATTTACTTTCACCTCTTCCTTAAATAAAATTCAGCCACCAACATAAGAGACCATTATCAATATTATGTTTGCTCCTCAATTGTTGTGCTAAAAGACGAGGCTGAATGGTGTTCTGAGTCTATTCATTGAAGCGCATTAGGCTAAGGCCTAATGTGCAGGTGCGTTCTTTTACATTCAAATGATGGACAATTATGTTGTTGTTTTTTCAATGTGTCTGCATATAAGATCAAAGAAGGCCATTTTGATTAATAGGACATCTGAGCACATCAGCATTATAAGAACACTGGGTTGCACAACTCCTTAGTGACTGGAGCCGCGGGGACGATGTGGGATTCAGCGTGATCCTGCCCAGGTACACTCTAGCATGACGGAGCTGCTGGATCAATTATTCCTTCTGGACAAAGGAGCTCCCTTAAATTCATGTTTCACATTACCAGTTGGCATTATGTGTGGTGTGCTGTGTGCATCAATGTTATTTACTACCAGTCACATGTAGAGCTTATTGTTTTTAGTAGAAGTCAATAACTGCTACTGTTTTGCATCAACTTATTATGCAAAGCATTGCTTAATTTTAAGTTTTAGCCAGCACTCTTGAATAAGAGGTTAATGGTGCATGTTAAATATAACATTTCTTATAAAAGTGGGGTTGAGTGTGCTGCAGATGACTCCAGAGAAAAGCCAAAGATGTACTTCACGTAGGATGACTGGACGCCAGGAAAAAGAACTCCAGCTGCTGAAATTAGCACACGACCTTTAAAAGTATGCTAAATTAGCAAAGCTGTCCAGTTCAGACAGCCTTGAGGTAAGCATGGTAAGATGTACTCTCTTGCCAGTGGAGGAGAGGCCGGGGAGGAGGGTAGAACTTTATTTAGCAGGTGCAGTTTATTACGCGTCATCAAATCCCTCTCCGAACAGGAACAGCTGATGCTGCAGAAACAGGAGGAGACCCAAATAAGCTCAATCAACACAACTGATAAGATTTCATTTTCAACTATTTGTGCTTCCACATCCAACTGTTTTTTCTTTTATTTTTTTCCAGACAGACACTTTGTAGACAGAAGCTCATTTTTCAGGTCTTTTACCCATCTCCTGTGACCTAGAGGGTCACTTGAGTCCAGGCTGGAACAAGGTGGCGAGCGGCTCCGTACTTTCAGAAAACCAGCTGAAAGCTGGAGCGACTAGAGTGTGAGATCACGGAGAGCATGATTGGCCTTCGCGATACAGCTGCTGGGAAAGAAAAGACAGAGTTCCCTTCTTTTGTCCTTCCTGTCCAATCCAGCCTCAACACTCATTTATACCTGGAGAGAAAGTAGGAAAGATAAAGGAACAGTAGTGAAGATAACAAGAAAAACCATTATGGTACGGGAGAGGGCACCATAAAAAGCCTGCGCTTGAATAGCTCAGCCAAGACCTTCTCTTCTGACCTTTGTTATGCACGAAGAGGGAAAAAGCGTAGTAATCAAATGCCTCTCAACTAATTGAAAATTTTTAGCATCTGCACTATTTTTGAGCTTTCATAACACTAACTATTCTGTATCATTAACCAAAACATGCTCTTTAGGGAGCCCATATCTGGGGTCATGTGGAAGTCTTTTGATGCCATTTTTGTGTGTGTGTGTGTGTGTAAAAAGCATAATCAAAAACATGTGATCATGCTGGGTCCTAGTATTCAGGAAACAGAACCTCAAACGGCAGCATGTAACATTTTACTGTATTTGGCAAAAGTGAAGCCAAAAGGAGAAGTATCAGTACTACAAAGTACCAAATACTAAGTGCCCACATAATTGTACCCCCTTAAGTCGAGTAACTTGACTTACAACAATGATTTAGTATTTGTCTCCTGTATGGCATTTTAGTCGAGTCTTTTTACATTCTTACTTCTAACAATGTTACTGTCAGTCATTAAGTTTTTCAGATAGTTATTTATAATGTCCCACGTTTGTTTTTCCTTCCTTTAATCTTCTTAATATTTTGTTCAAAAAACTTACAATGAAAAAGGTTATATGTTTTTATTAATCTATAATGGTATTTTATATTTTTACACACGTCTTCAAAAAAGAAAACAAATTGCTTTTAAAGAAGAGTACTAACTTTTGCACATAGGTCTCCTCATTAAAATACATTTTAAACTTGTCAGTTCATTGTTAGTGTTTGTTTTAACAGCTTTTTGCTTTGTACAACTTCTAACCCTTTACTGTGGCACAACCGTGTTCTCTGCTGCAGACAAATGCAGCTCTTGACACGACTTGACATGATTGAGCAGTTTAATTATTTCTTCAGCCAGCTAAAAACCAACCACTGCACCAGAACTGACAGCGCAGTACTTCAGAAATTATCTGGTCAGTGAAGCCAAAATGTAAGAATTTTTCATCATTTAAAATTTAGTGATTTGTTAAAAAAGATGAGAAGTTGATAAAGAGTTACTGTTTGCAAGGTTGCGGGGGAAAAAAAAAGTTTGTCTGACTGACGATTAATGGATCCCTAAAAACTTGACTCTACAGCACATCCTTTCCCAGGCTTGTGCAGATCAAAGACTATCGATTATCCATCTTCAGAATTTTTTTTAATTTTAAATGTTTTTTTTCTTTTTAGGCATGGCTCCCATTACAGCAAATGCTTCTTATATGAACACCAAACCTTTTGTTTTAAGTGTCATTTATCACTTTAACAGCTCTGAACCACACCTCCAACCTCACTTCCTTAACTGGACTTTGATAAGTGACTTTGGCTTCACTTCTGTTTTCAACCACCACTGAGTGTTTATCGAGTGCGTTTACGAAAGAGACACAAAATGATCACTGTATGTGCATGAGATACAACAAATCATATGTGTCTGTCTTTGAAGCCTCAAGCTGTAGATGGAGATCAAATTACTATTAATTAAATTACTAAATTATTGTTCTTGCTGAAAACCATGTTATTCTAAAAGGGTTTTAAGGGTTATGCACATACACATTGCTACACATACATACTGTATATATATATATATATATATATATATATATATATATATATATATATATATATATATATATATATATATATATATATATACATATATACTTGAAAAAAGAAGAAATTAAGTGGTAGTTCTCAGTATTTCTCCATTCTGGTCACTTAAAAGCCAGCTTTGCTTAGGAGGCCCTGTGTCTCCAAACCTTTGAACTTTTGTCAAATCTGCCAGCTTTCCTCCTCAGATCAGCTTCCTGTGTCACTTATCCCGACCAGGACACGATGGAGTCGTGTTCTGTTGCGCTGCTGTGAGTCATGGAGACTCATTCACATTCACACCAGCCAGTGCAGGTTACAGCGTGTGTGAGGGAGGTTGGAGAGCAGAATGGTCTGTTACATTTTCATTTTACAGTCTGATGGGTTTAACTCTCTCACTCTACAAGAAGCTTAAATTTAGGTTTGGCAACCGTGCAAGCAACTAGCTGTATCGAGAACACAATAAGTGAGGCACAGACATCTGGATATCATTAGGGAATAATGTACCTATAATTGCCATGCGCTAGAAGATAATTGTGGTATTCTCTGATTAGGTGTTTCTGGAAATACTACGAGATGTACTATGAGGTCTCAAAAAACTCAGATTGTCAGCCAAGACGTGAATGGTAGTGAATACATGAGGATAACAGAAAGTTTTTTCTTTGCAGAAGGCACACAGCACAGTATATCTTGGTGGGTTTGACCTAATATAATACAAACATAAAGTAGATATAAAAGAAAAATCTGATTATCATGATTTGCTGTGTCAGGATACATTTTTTCTCTTGAACGCTGTATCATGAAAAAGTACTCTATTCAATGACACAACGTCCCCTTATTAGCCTTTTCAGGAGTGTTTGTACACAGATAAATTAACTTCTTGTATTTGTATTGTGTAGTGACAAATGGAAAAATTGCATCTTCAGAAGAGGACCACAAGATGTGGTTGAAAAAGGCAGTGTGTTGATTCAAGTCAAAAGGCTAAGGTCAAGACATCTATGACAGGCTTTATGAATTCACATTGTGTCATTTCAGCCTATTTTGTCACCAACTCAGGAAAGAAAAGCCTGAGATCAAGTCTCTCTGACCCTTGGCCTTATGAATTGAATGAAGTATGGAGGAGATCTTCTGGTGGCAGTAGGGATGGTTCTCTGACACCCGAGGCTTCGAGACATGGGTGGTAGCTCATGAAGCAAATGTACTGATCACTTGTGTCGAGGCGTGGTTTGTCATGTGACTACAGACATTTAAAGCACTTGAATGACTTCAGAAGAGTCCTTCAGATGTCACAGAAACCACCTGATTGGTTTGTCAAGAGAATAATTTAGTGGAAATTAACAAATGTGTCACGGGATAGGATATCTTTATTTAGTGGTGTTCATTTTTTCTTTTTACAATAGTAGCTGTAGTAGTAGGTTGGTTTTGTGGGTTTTAGTTCTTTTGAGAGTCGGAGCTGTGTATTTTGTAGAGAATCAGTATATATTGGTTACATAAACAATAGTAGATAGACAATCAAGCAGACAAAGTCCTAATTAACATTGAATATAGCAGATTACATATATGGACAAGATTATATAGCTAGACAAGCTGTAATGAGGGTTATTATTTGTTTGCTGCTGTGTAGGAGAATTCCTTAATGGGAAGCTCTCAAATAGAATTTCTGTCCCTATAAAAGACATAATAATATATTAGGCCAATGTACATGATGTCTGTAGTACTCAATGCCAAGTTTATCATGACTGGGTTATCTAAACTGTGGAGAAACTGTTATTTGTTGATGCAAACTCATCACCAGTTACACAAACGCTGCCCTGTTTTCCAAGCACACCCTCTTTACCCACACACCCATGAACCTCTGCGTTAATGAACCCCAAAATCCCTGATATTTGTATTTACACCAGTCTCAGTGAAAAAAACTATGTATAGTAAAACAATCAGAAATGCCAAAGAAGAATTCTTTAACATGCAAAGAGGTGGGATTTGATAAATGGTGAACATGCCAAGACTGCACTTACTTTAATTGACCAATAGATCTGGACAGAACGGCGGGCGAGCGGGTGGGTGGGGCCAGGGACGCTGGCAGCATGACATAGCAGGATGACAAAACAGACAGACCAGCAGGGAGCAAGCGCCACCCATCTTACTTTTGGACTCAGGCTCATATAAAACTAAGATTTGTTGAATAAAACAGGGCCTAAACCCAAAACCATGGCACTTAGGTTGGTGCCACGGGTGTAGTGAGTACTCGGTAATGGCTGATGTTCACATCACTCTGTCTGGATGTGGCACTTGCTTATTGCTCGAGACATAAGAATACAGTATCAGGAACATAGTTTGGTTTTAATAACATTTTGTTGGGACACAATAGTAAATCTAACATTTTTGTATTTAATTCACTTTTGTTCAAAATTATTCATCAGCAGTGAATTTCTGTTGGAGAAGTGAAAACTTGCATTTGCTCTTTTAACATGATGAAACGTTTTTCTTTTACTTCCAGTCATCCTGCTAAACACAACCTGGATCTCACCCCTTACTGGTGTAGAGATAAGAAAGTGAAATAAATTAAAGAAGGATTTGAGCGGAGATGGAGTTCCATGATCCGTACATATTACTGCAGCATTCCTTCATTTGCTGATGGTCAACGCCTACATGAGTTCAGGTGGGTTTTGTTTTCACTCATCACTGGTGGCTCATTAAAACAGTTCAGATGGGGATGTGGATTCTAATAGGACTCCTGTAGTTCCTTAAATGCACCATTTGCTCACAACACACATTTGTGTTATCAGCATTTCATTCATGTTCCTCTGAACCAAAGCTTTCCTTTAGCTCTTACCTTAAAGAATTCCCAAAACATCGCTTGCTTTGTTCATCAGATCACTGAGCGTGCTTTCTGTTTTCTTCTCTTTCTGTGATTTAATTATGTTGTGCAAAGTACTAGAGGCAAAGTAACTTTATATCCGTACATGAGAACACACAAAAGCAGCCATTGTTGGTAGTCAAATGGGAATGTTAAGTATAAGCCAGCAGAGCCGTCTTTTATCTTGGGTATTTACAACTCTGTCACAACCAGCAGGAATTTGGAAGCTGAGGGGGAAAAGAGAACCTTTTTTTTTGCTTTTTTTTCATATCCCTGCCTGGATGCACTGGCTTTCATCTCTTGGTGCTCTTAACTCAACGGCCTGCTGTTTGTGGAGGGAGAAACAGAATCAAAGCCAATGATTAGAACACAATATTTTGAGAGGTTTGGGAAAAGAGGGGTGAATAAAAGAAATAAGAACTTGAAGGAGAAAGTTACATTTTCCGTCTCCAAAAACTTGTTGACTGCAGGAGCTGTGGCCTCCAGCAGCTCCCTCTCATTAACATGCAAAATAATCCTTTTTGTTCACAGAAACAGAAATGGTGCTTTTAAAAATGCAAACAATTTTCTTTTCTTTTCTTTTTTTTCTTTTCTTTTTTTAAATATTTTGCTGTGATAGTATCTTTAATCAGCCCTTAGCACTGGTCTTGTTTTTCATGGTTCTTCACAGCCTGGGCGGCTCCGTGTGCTCCGATATCAGCCCATGCCTCGCTTGCAGCAGGAATTAAGCTTGAGCTTCCCTTTTTTCGACCTACACACCTCTTTACTGCCAGCTCTTTGGAGAGTTTTAGAAGAAGATATCCCAGTTGAACATGTGAGCTGTGTGTGTGCCATCCTAAAGATAAGATGGAATTACATGGTTAAGTTATCTAGCCAGTGTGAAGGGGGAAGAACCGGAGGGGAGTTTCAGTAAAAGTCAATGGGGAGTTATAGTGGAGGTTACTGGAGGTCGATGAGGGGAAGGAGCAGAAAGGAAGGTCAGAGATTTTCTAAGCAACATTTCTGAGCTGTACTTGCTGTGGAAAGAAGCTGGAAACAAGAGGGAGAGGAAAAGCAGGGCTCTCCCTGCTGATGAGCACCACTCTGCCCCCCGTTGATGATAATCCTCCGAAAGCTGTTTTCTAGCGAGGATTAGTGCCAGCGAGAACAAGGCTTAGAGCTCTGCGCCGAGTCAAGATGAGAAATCGAATACAGGTGCTTGTCAGTGGCTGAGCCCGGTGACTTTTCTGTGTGCAATATCATACGGGGGGATTGCGCTCGCTGCACCAGCTGGTATTACATCCTTCAGGGTGATATTGTTAGAATTCAGGCCAATGCTGACTCGTGCAGAACAGAGGAAAAAATAAGCCTCTGAAGCTAAGTTGATACTCTAACCCAAAAATTTCAACTTTCCCCCCTCACACAATGTCACGTTGTTGTTTCTTCAAACATCAGACAAAGATCACCGTTATGTGCGAAGGTTAACACCTCTTATTGCAATTCTTTTTTCAAATGTGTGTGTACAAGTTTAAAAACAATAAAAATCATCTTATCAGGGGGAATCTTACTGTAAGGCAAATACAACTTATAACATTTTTCTCCAAGCCATTATGTATTTAATGTAAATTTACCCCCCCCCCATTTATTATATATTTCTCACTTGTTAGTGTGTTAACACACTAACAAGTGAGAAATGGTATATGTGTATGGTATCTTCCCAGGAGTCATGACCTCAACAAATGTACTCCAAGAAAAGAACCTCCAGTGTTCTGAAAGAAAAAAGGAAGCCATGGACCGTACAGAGATCACTGAGCATGTTAATTGTTAAAGTACATGACAGTAGGGTTAGAAGAAAATCGAACCAGCATGTTTTGTTTGGAAGGTTTGCCAGGAGAAAGACTATCTTTTGTTTAAAAAAACACATCAACGCATGACTTAGATTTTGCTAAACTGGTTCTCAACAAAGCACAAGACCTCTTGAAAAATATCCTATGGACAGATGAGACCTATGTGGAGTTGTTTGACAGAGCCAAAGAAAGTCTTTAAGCAGAAACACTTCATACCCACTGTCAAGGATGGCGGTGGAGGGGTGATAATTGTGGATCACATCACAGGTACAGCCCTGAGGTCCAGGTACAGGGCAGGTACAGCCCTGAGGTCCAGGTACAGGGCAGGTACAGCCCTGAGGTCCAGGTACAGGGCAGGTACGGAACCTTCAAATGAACTGAAGCAATGTTGCAAAGAAGACAAAGGAGACAAAGTTCTACCACAACCGTAAGGAAATGATGAAGTTATACAGTAAATGACTACTTGTGTTATTGAATGTGGTTGTAGCTTGTATGTAAAGTTGTAGAATTAGAAATACACAAGCCAATGCCCACCGAAGAGTTCAGAATTATCTTGTACTGACAGCCAAGAAAAAATAACTTAATGACAAGCAAGTAGATTGGATTTTAATTATATCAGGCACACATTTCAGAGTGTTGTTCTTTTCTTAATTCTCTAGTAGTCTGAAATCGGTAATTTTGAATGTCCATCTGTGACTTGTTTCTTTAATGAGGCACCGTGAAGATTCCCTGCCCTCATAAATAGTTATGTCTGCTGTACTAGTTCTCCGTGTTCTTGGCCTTTTACACTAAGGTCTGATTATATGAGAGATAAATCAGTTCATTATCATCCTACCTGTGTGCCCACTTCTATTAAAATGTCTTCATTTACATTTGTCACGCTGTTGACTGATGGTTGACTTAACGATATGACAGGACTTGCATCTACGGTCAGCCTCATCCAGATCAACATCGTCAGAGATATTGTGACATCTTTCACATCAGCAAATATTCACAGTGAACAACAATCTTACAATGTTTCGCTGTCTTTTGTCAATTTACACTAATTTCAGTAATTGGTCTCTAGCTGAGCAAAGTTGTACATTTACAATTAGTTTGTGGGTTCACTTACTTTTTCCACAAGCATTGAATTTTAACTGGTGTGTTTAATAAAGACACAATAATTTGTAATCCAGTTAATAATGAGCTTATCGTGATTTAGATGTAGATCAGAACATATTTAATGTGAAATTATTGAAACCTTGTAGTTAAAACATATACATATGTTTAAGGTTTCTGTCTGAGTCGGACTGCAATAATAGTAACCTGATAAAAATAAATACTTGACAAATGGCTAGACTTCAAGACTCCAGTGAAATGAATTATCATTTGCATAAAAGAGGGGTCAAACATACGCTTTGGAAAGTTTGATCAAGACTGACACAAATCGACAGCAAGAATCTCAACAGGAAAAGAAATCTTTAGACTAAACATTAAATGGTTCTCATAACATTTCTTTACAGCTGTGTAAGACAGCTGGACCCAAATCTTAAAGATAAAGTCTGAAACTGAGTGTACTCATAATGAACTCACAGACTGACTGAAAATAAATATGGCAGCCGGGCGGCGCGGTGGCTTAGTGGTTAGCATTGCTGCCTCACAGCAGGAAGGTTCCTGCTTCGGCTCCCGGATCAAGCTGGAGTCTTTCTTTGTGGTTTGCATGTTCTTCTCGTGCATGTGTGGGTTTTCTCCGGCTTCTTCCGGCAGTGAAAAAACATGTTGGTTAATTGCTGATTCTAAATAGCCTGTGGGTGAATGGTTGTTGTCTGTGTATGTGACCCTACGGTGCACTGGCGACCTGTCCAGGGTTGCACCCCTGTAATGAGCCGGGATAGGCTCCAGCAGACCCCCCGTGACCCTACCCTTTAGCGGGTATAGAAAATAGATGGTATAGCTGGGCTTTACACAAGCTGAGAGTAGTTTGCAAAGGTGACCTAAGAAAGGAACCGCTGCATAGATTATTCTGATGTTTGTAACCCGTCTCTAGATCTTGACTAGATCAGTGACTAGAACTAGTTTCCTAGTTGGACAGGAGCTGAGTTAATCAACCAATGAGGTGGAATTAGGAAAGGTTAAAGATCATCAGCCTCTTCTCCAAGACCCACAAAGTGACCAAAACAGTGCACATAGTTCCTATAGGACATTAACCTAATTAAGCAGACATATTTGTACATCAAACAAATGAAATTGAAGTGTTTCTGTTCATCTGTGCTGACTGAAGTGAATATTCTTTAATAAATGTGTGTGTTGCTGTTATGCTTTATGAACACCTTTTTATCCAGCAAAGAAAAACCCAAAAACAAAATAATATCATGAAAAAAAAATCTCTAAAATAATTCAGTACTAGAACAGTACAGCGCAAAGTTTTAGGTGTTTCAGATGTGTAGATTTGAGTACGTCATATAATACCATCAGGGAGAAGTTTGATCTGGATCTGCAGCAGGACAACAAGGAACGCCGCAGCGAGTTTTGTGGCCCCCCAGAGCCCTGATCTCAACATCAAGGAGGCGGCCTGGGAACACGTAAAAATACACAAGACTCTCAAACAGCCTGAATCACAGAAGAACCAGGTCTTCAAGATGCCTGGAAACATCTCCCTGCCAAGTCTTTTGAGGAAAAAAAAAAAGCATGAAAGCACACAAGAAAACTAGGTCCACTTTCTTTTCTTTGCTTTGTTTAAAGTTTATGAAAGGCAATAAAAAAGAGAAAAAGAATATGCAACTTGGATTTATCTATGTTCAAACAAAGGTGTTAATAAACACCAAGCAAAACATTCACAATTTTAAGATTTTTTTTAACACATGTAAAATTACATCTTTGACCTTTTTATTGTAATGTGAAACATCTCCAAATTGAAAATACTAGTGAAAACTAATAATTATCAGGAGCTCTTGAATGCTATCACAGTAATTAGAATATTTGTTAGGGTTGCAGTTCTCACTGAAGCAGCAGCATCAGCTAATGAGCTTGTTCTGCTTACTTTGCGGTGACATTTAATTTTAGACCTAAGGCAGCAGAACATACGTTCACACAGCATGTAGAACATCATACGAAAAAACATGCGCTCAGCTCATCCTTCTTCATTGTTTCATTTTCTGTCAGGAGCTCATGTTTATGTTTGTACAGACAACCAGCTGGTGCAGTGGTGTTACTTGGTAAGTGTGTGTTTGTGTGTGTTATGTCCCCTGGGGACAGGAGCTCAGTGCTTGTAATGCATGGTTGTGCTCATCTGTACAACACAGGAGATGCATCGCCTCCATCGTTGAGGCCACAAGACGAATGAGGAGGAGAAACAGCAGCATCGGCGCTCCTGGAGGTGACCCAGCTCCACTCAATGCCGTAGGCCGACAAGCGGCGCACGGCTGGGAAGGAGGGTCGACACCAGGAATGTCCGTGGTTCAAAGTGCGTGTAAGCAAGGCACTGATCTCTGGAACAGCTCCAAGCGGACAGCAGGAGACCATCCCTGAACCCATTTCTACATCTCTTAATAAAACTGTCAAGTGTGCATAATATTAGCAGGAAGACAATGCACTGTTTAACAAGTCTGGACCGAAGAAACTCTCAGGATATCACCTAATGCTCACAGTAAAAACGATGTTCAGTGTTTTTTCACTGGTCACTTTTATTTTCCCTTTAAACTGAGCTCTGATTTATGTGATATCAGAGTGTGAGTGCCCCTCTCTGAAACCTGTCTGTTCATGATTCAAAACATGATTATTTATGGGTGAGGACCCAGATATTCAGCCATCACACAATTCAAAGTGTTGCAACACAATCAGCATGTTGTCTTGTTAACAAAGTTAGGTGAATTATTTCTCTGGGTGACGTTCACGCCACCACAGAGCGGAAACGCTGTCTGCTTGGCCTCAGTGGAGACTGTATGTATGAACATTTCTTTTGTAATCAGGACTTTTGAAGTCCTTATGGTGTTAACACAATGCAATTGAAAATACAATAAGGAAATAAGTCTCGTCATGTGCAAAATGGGAGTCTGAAAATATCTAAAAAAAAAAAACAAACACTAAGTGCCATCCCATCTGTCATAGCACAAGAGCACCATGTTTTGTAAAAACATAACACAGCATTTTGGCAGGAAGACCTCCCACCAGCTGTACAGAGGCAGTTTGTTCATAAAAGGACAATCGGGCAATGCACCACCTCTAGAAAAAGCACTAATTTTAACACTCTGTTAGAGTCGTTAAAACTGACTCACCAGTTTAAGCTTCCTCTGTGTGTTATTGTCCAATCAGCATAAAGCCATGCCACCAGTGGCACCTCCTCTTTAGGGACAATTTCACCCAGGTGCATCACACATCGTCTTCCTCTCAGACTCATGTATTACCTTTTTTTTTTTTTGCACATCTCAGTTTTCAGTAGAAACATGCTTATGTCACATGTAACAAACTAAAAGAGCAGCAACATCACTTTCAGAGCCAACGTGGCTACTGTTTTCAGCAAATGTAGTTCCTTTCAGGTAGCGTAATAATGAAGACAAATTGGTTGTGAAACAATCGGGCCCCCCCAAAACCAAATTTAAACATCAGACAGGTGTCTGTAAAGGGTAGGAAATCGTTTAATTGTAGATTTTTTTGCAGCTGGTATGATTAGAAAAACTGAAGTTCTGATTAACTGCAATGACCATGTTATTCCACACGGGGGCAGCTTAAGGACTTACATTGTGGGTAAATATCTTCCAATAGTAAAGAATTTGTTTAAGAAATTTTTAGTTTAATTGGTAATTTTGTGCTAACATAATCGTGTTGCAATAAATTAATTCAAGTGATTAATAAGTGCATTATTAATTTACAATCACCCGTTGGAAGAATTGTTTAGGGCGTCATGTTTATAGAGACATAGAGACAACTTGTGTTTTAATAGACGCTATATAAATAAAACTGAATTGAATAAATTGGAAACCTATTTATTATACCAGTGTCACCACAATGTATGCACATAAAAGTACTAAGAAAGATTGGGCATTTATATAGTTATATAATGTATGTGTATATATACATATGTGTATGTGCAAATAAAACCATCTGTCAAACAGGCAAAGCTTAAAAAAATCTGGCTTGAAAACACACACTTGAAAATCTACATCAGAATGGCTGGAAAAAATAAAGAATAAAGAATCAATGTGCTGGAGTGGTACAGTCAAGGTCCAGACCTCAATCTGATTGAAACAGCGTTTCAATCAGATTGAGGCGCCGTTCTGCTCAGTGCAATAAGCAGGCGCCCCATATCCCGGGCTTGAGTCCTAATGCTGCCGGTCCACGTTTGAGTCCTGGCCTGTCACCATTTGCTTCTACTCTCTTTGAACACTTTTCCTGTCTCCAACTCCATTGAACTGAACTCAACTGAATTATTTGTATGTGGGAGTGTTCACGTTATTTAACAGTGAACCCAAAGCATGACATTTCAAAGTCTATGTCTAAATATGAAGCAGAACAAGCTTCTCTCTCTTTAGTTTTCCTGGAGTTAATGGCCCTTGGAGCATAACCCTAACCCTTGTGAGTCAATCACAAGTTATTAATATTGTATTATATTATTATACATTTTAAAAATGATGCTGACCTCACTTGTTGCAACAACACTCATCTGAGCTAGATATGTGTTGTTTCTTTGTTTCCAGCATCTTGGGATTATAAAAAAAACCTCTGTATTTCTATCAAATTACTTGCATTAGAGGTTCGGGTTACCAGAACAGATTACTAAAATACAATATTAGGACGGTGCAAACTTAGTTGCCCCAACTTCCCTGTTAACACAAATGTTATGAGTTCAAAACAGCATTGATCCGTTGATCATGCATTAAAATAAAGGTCAGTAAACACTCTTCTCTTGTTAAAATAAATAAATAAAGTGACTTCTTTTGTTTCTTGCTGGTGTTTGGTAATTTTTATTCTCCCTTTCACTTATCCATCAACGTGGCAGGGCAGAATTAAACCAAGGCCATGACCTGATCATCTCCCCATTTCATATCAGATTGTTCTATAATAAATGTTCCAATTCACACCTTTACTAATAGTCAATGTGCCATTGTTCAATTAAAGTGTAGTGCAAAAACATATTATAGAGCTTTAGCTGTTTCACAGTTTGCTAATTAGCAGAAGCCTGTTGGACATACCCCCTGCTGAGGACTGCCAATCAGAGCCCCTGCTTCGTTTGCTCCCTGCCCCCTGCAGATATCCTGCAGCGTCAGGTCCAGCCTTCGCCTGCTTGGAGACAAGCTCACCACCCATTACTAAGCAGTGAGTGACATTCTTCATTAGTATTCCTATTAATGAGCAGCAGGGCTACTAATTAAACAACCCAGCCACAGATAAGTGGCTTGTCTTTACTTTCCTGGGCAGCACCTGAATGGGGTTGATTGCTCAACATCCTAGCAAACATTCACATCTCCATAACACCTGTTGCTCTCAGCTATAACGACTGGAAAGGTTTCCTAACCTGCGTTTTTATCCTTCTATGTGTTCCACATGACAACATGGCTGACAGCTGAAAGAATATTTGCTGATAAGAAGTCACCACTCAAGCTGACGTGCTTGGTTGAGTTATCCCTACCTCAAGTTACTCTTTAAAGGTCTCTGAAGGTGCTTTTGTGCATCTCAGAAGGCACAGAACATCAGGAACCATGTACAATTATCCTAATGGTCTTTCAAAGGCCAAAGATACTCAGTATACCAAACACAAAAAAATATACTTGAAGGTGTCTATTATTGATAGAGTTAGACTGTTTCTCAATCTAGAGAAAGACATTTTGACAACTAATGGACAATTACATGATACGTGGCATTAATCCTGAGAAATAAGAACACAAGTGGTTAGTGCTTAGTTTATGTTTCATACATGTGTCTACTTATCTTGGCCGCTTCAATGCCTTCCATGTCGTGCAGAGGCAGGTAATTGCGCGGTAGTTGGATGGGACTGCCCCTGTCTAGGGTTCCTACATGATGCGGACCGCGTGGCCTTGGGTTAACCATTCTGGGTGGACCCTATTCATGAGCTGCTGGTTCACTTGTGTTGCTAAGCGCTTATGAAGTGCAGTCAGTTTCTTCAACCAGTAGGTTTGGGTCATTTCTGGCCCTGGTGCTGTTTCTTCATACCTGAGATTGTTTCTCAGATGTCTGCCATTGTGATGGTACCTGGGTCTTGTTCTGGGAGATTACTGTGGTCAGCTCTTAGGCTGCCTAGCCATGGGGCATTGGTGTTATGTATGGACTCCTTCTTCCATATACTTTTCCAGTATTACTCAGTCTCAGCCTTTGGTAGATTGATTCTTATTTCCCCTCCACTGATCATACATCTTGGATGATTCAGGGGAGAACATCCTATTGATTCCTAACTTCAACTTCTGATATGTACCTTCTAACCTGGGTGGACAAGGCTGTGAATCTTTGGCAGTTTCCAGTGAATCAGTTGGTGAGTTTGTGATATGTCTTACTCAGTTATTTCTTCATTGGACCTTCAGCTGTTTGGACAACTGACTTACCTCTCCGTGATCTTCGTTTCCAGCCTTGACTGCCATGGAGGACTCTGGTTCTTACCCGTGATGTTGATCTTGCAGACAAGCATCTCTGAGATTACTGCCGGTGTGCTGTACAAATAATAAAACACTGATGGAAGATCTAATTTCTTGTTGATATTTACTTCATTCTTTTTCCTTACCCTTTTTTCCCTTGAATTTACAGGATCTAAATTCAAAGTTCTAATTTGTCAAAGTAGCAACTACAATGATAAACTACAACGTCACTGTAATCGAGACACAACGGCTAAAAGCACAGAGAATGCCAGCCCTGTTAAAATTCCTTTGTGTTTTATTCCAGACTTTATTCCAGGTCTCTAATGGAAATTCACCTTCTAGGAACCAAAAGCAAGCCTGCATTGATTTCTGACAGTGAAGTCTGTTGGAATAATATGAAACTATGAGGTCTTTAGGATACCATGGAGCTCAGCCCTTAAGTGCTCGTATGTGCGAAGTAGATTTTTTTTTCTTTTTCTTTTCTTTTAAAGACTGGCTTTTAAGGGAAGCCAGTAGAGAAAAGATAATATTGGAGATGTGTGATCTCTTATTAGAAATCTCATCAGAAGTCTGGCTGCAGAAATTTGGATCAACATGAGGCTTTTCAGAGAAATATGAAACACGGGAGCATGTTTTACAGCAGACTGCACTCAGACAAGAATGACACTTTAAACAAACAGATGATTTTACAGAAGATGGTAAATGAGTATACTTAACACTGTATAGTTAGTGGAGGACAAGCACTTTGCTGTTTGTGGAACTGCTACTACGCCACAAAGAAATGTGGTGAAGTCGGGCTCGTCTCCAGGCGATTACTCTGGGACTAGAGTAGTTATCAGCTATATCAGCCTCTGCTGAAGTGGCAATATTTCTGTTCCAGTTTTTTTATGGTTCAGTCACACAATGTTTTTATTCCCCTTTCATGAATGTCTTTAAAAATGGACTGGTTGAGTGACTCCCCAGATGGGCAAAACAACAGTCAAAATGCAAAAATGAAAAAACTGAATGCAGTGACTGAAAGGCCTGAATTCAGACTGATAAAACTCATGGGCCCCAGAGAAATATTCTGAATTGTTTTAGTTATCCTCTGATCGTTGTTGTTGTTGTTGGTCTGTTTTGATTTGTCTGATTTTTATTTACTAAAAACTATTTTTGCTGTTTGCAGTTGGTAGAAAGATGCAAAATGTATGGTTAGTGAATGCCAAATGACTTGAATTATGTTGAAAATATTTGTTCAATCTCCAAAACTTAGCCGTGTTTCTTGCAAAGAAGGGGAATAAAACCCAAGAAAACTAAATAGATTTTACAGGATGTCCCTCTGGTTAGATAAAATATCCAAATATCCGACTATGTTTACTATCTTTTTTCAGACCACTGTATTAAGTCCTCACAACCAGTTGGTTTTGTTAGTGAACTGCAAATAAAGGGCAAGTGTTTTTTTTTTTTGTTTTTTTTTTTTTGTTTTTGTCAGTAACCAGTTTCTATTTCAGATAGGAAGGTTTGGCTACTGGTCAAGTAACACATTTCAGGGGCCCTGCAGAGTTTTCCATCAACTGCTTCACAAATGTGCATCTACAGGTCAAAGCACGTTGGTGCCAGTTGAATAGAGTTTATTGCCATTCGTACAAGTTAAAACAGGCACATTGGAATTCTTGAGCGTGTCCCTGAGTCAGTAGTAATCATAATCAATAAACAAATAGTGAATGTGAGACAAGGTGCAAGTGATGCATTAAAAGAAAAAAAAAAACTCAATATGTACAATTATACACAAATATACAAACTTAAAATACACATCTGTAAATAAAACAGTATAAAAGCATCAATGAAGAGAAAAATATGCAGGAAAAATTTGTGCAGACATAGATTTGGCCTGAGGTGTAGAGAATTAACATAAATATAAATATAAATATTGCACATGGTTCTGAGGTAGTGTTGTCTGTTACACGTACAATTTCCAATGGGGGTTGGGGGGTGGGGGATTAAATGTTCAGGGTCTGAGTGGGTTGCTGAGTGAAGTTTTTACCCTTTATTTATTTATTATATTTAAACCTTTATTTTACCAGGTAAAAGTTTGAGAAAAAATTCTTATTTGCAAACAAGACCTGGTCAAGGACACCGGCAGACATAAAACACCATTAAACAACCAAGAAATACACCAAGTTAAAATTAATTAAGACATAAAACTGTATAAGAAATATAAAAACTATTAGTAGCAAGAGCAACAATCACTAACAGCCTGACAAATATTTAGCTCGAAGGTGGTCACCGGTATGAAAAGCGTAAGTTTGAGAGTTCCAGAGTTCCAGTCATTTGCTGCTTCATAACAACATTAATTTCATTCAAAAACCCTCTTTAATGTCCTGTGGCAGCAGCCTGACGGTGGCTGCAAAAAAGCTGCTCTGGAAATGGGCCTTGTGAGTGCTGATGCTCACAGGCCTGTGGTGTCTCAGGTTATATCCTGTCCACCCACTGGAACAGAGCGAGGGCTGGGTGGCGCTTGTCCCTGAGGATGCGCTGTGCTTTTCTTCTGCTGCGCTGTGTGTAGTGTAGAGTGGAGCTCAGAGCCAATGACCCCTTCTGCAGTTCTGAGAACCCGCTGCAGCTTCTTACTCTCAGCCAGGTGGTGTTCCTGTACCACACTGTGACGCTGGTAGTGAGGATGCTTTCACGAGACCTCTGTAGGACCGGGTGAGTGGCTGACGTTTAACTCCGGCCTTCTTCGGCAGCCTGATGAAGTGCAGCCTCTGCTGAGCTCTTTTCACTGTGGCAGGAGTGTTTTTTCACCAGCTGAAGCTCACAGTAATGTGAAGGCCAAGGAACCTGCAGCTGTCAGTCTGCTCCATGTCAGTTCCTGTGATGGTGAGCTGCTGCACTCAACTATGAGTTCTTCTGTTTTGTTTGTGTTGTGAACAGTGTCGTTGTGATCCCCATAGACTGTAATCCTGTGAACCCGGTCCCAGTATGCAAACTCGAAACAGTAGCCATGCATTGCTATTGTTGCTGTCCAGGTGTAGGTGAAGGGTGAAGTGCAGGGCCAGGGCCACCACGTCGTCCACTGATCTGGTGGAGCAGTAAGCAAACTGATAAGGGTTAACTGTGACAGGAACCGTTGGATGGGGTTTATGTGGGTTGAAACCAGCTTCTCCAGGCACTTCATGGCAGCTGATGAAAGTGCCACGAGTGTGAGGTCGTCCATAGTTGTGGTGTTTGTTCTCTTGGAGACCAGAACAATTGCAGAGGACTTAAAGGTGTGAGGGACTGTTTCCTGTGAGAGGGGGATGTTGAAGATCATTGAGTACACCCCGTCAGCTGTTCTTGGTGCCACATGGTCAGGTCCCACAGCCTTGCAGGGGTTCACTCTCCTCAGAGCTCCAAGGACCTGCGTGTGTCATCTGATATGCAGTCTCTCCTGGGTCGCCGGGGGGCTTTTATAGCGATGTCTCTGTTGTGGTGGTTGAATCTGGCGCAGAAGCTCTTGAGGTTTTCTGGCAGGATTCTGTGTTGGACCACGGTGCTGTCAGCATCTGTCCTACAGTTGGTAACAGACTTAATTCCTTGCCACATGCTTCTCAGCTCAGTTGGCGGCAGTCACAGAACTATGTGGAAAAACCTGAGGGGTGGTTTAGTTTTGGTTATATTCTTGGCAGTCCCTTATCTTTGTGTTTTCACAAGAAATAAAAAGAAAAGTTGACACCAAGCTCTGTTTTGTGTTGCAATGAGCAAGTGTATTAGCTCTGCTGGGGTTTGGAGTCTTACCAGGTGTAAAATGTCTCCGTACTCTTGTAATCTTTGCTCACAAGAGGAACAGAAGACGGCAAGAACTTGACTACACTTCCTAAAAGTAATTAAATATCATTTGAGCTCCTTTGCGCTGCTTTTTGAGTGTGGCGATAGTTCACCAGGCTTTATTTATTTTAGACAAATATTTTTTGGGTGATGAGAAATGAATTGTGTTCATAGAAAAATGAGTTCATGTAGACTGCACTGACTGCAGTAACGTTAATACTGAAACATATTTTTAGTTCTCCAACAGTTCAACCACAGATCAGCTGAATTTGCACAATTTGAAACAGTAGTCAACTTTGAACAAAGGTAAAACTCAAAATGCTGCTGTTTAGCTGTTAAAAATTATAATAATTTCCCTATCTGTGGTCTTTGAGTGAAATTTTTCATAAACATTGAAAACGAATAAGACTGTCAAGTTTGGCGGTGTCAGATTTCCATTGTGAACATCCTGGCAGATGCCCACAAGCCAATCGTGTTGATGGAATACTCAATATTCTTAATTTGGACTGAAACAAGCACGAAATCTTGACTAGTTTCTCAACTAGTTGTCCACAATGGGTTTGTTTTTTTTTTTTTTAAATAAAGCGTTTAAACTTGGTGACTATAAAACCCATCACCCTGAAATGTTCAATCTGAGTGCTCCAATCTGTTGGGGGAGATGAGACTTTTGCATTACTGCAAATTTAAATAGTTATACAGTTTTCCTTTAAACTGCTGTTTTGTTAAGTGATATATCTCAACTATGCATCCATTCTGTTGAGGAAACACGTCTCATTAAGATCCATGTCCACAATAATGAAATAAAAAAATTCAGACAAACAGCTCAGCTACAGAACTGCGGCTGGGGTCACTCTGCATCACCCCTACCCAACTCCATTTCAAGTACCTGAAACCTTGAGGCGAGTTATAAAAAAGAAAGAGAGGATGGACAAAAAAAGGAGAGAAAAAAAGAGAGAAGAATGCCTTTTCACTGTCAGGCAGCGCTGGCCGTTTATCCAGTAGACCAGCGGGCATGGAGCCGTGAATAAGGGAGCCGTGAAGAAAAAAGAAGAGAGAAACCAATCCCATTTCATCTCTGCGGGAACATGACAGAGAAATAAAAGCAATACTAAAGTTCAATGGGCCCTGCAGATTTCCTTCCACATGCAATTTGTCACAAGCAGAGAGGTCCACCCGCCATTCGTGCTGGTCCTGGAGCTTCTCCAGCGCTGCTGCCACTGTATTTGTCACAATGCTGTATTGTCAGAGGAAGCATTACAGCTTTCACACATGTAACCAAGTGTGAGCGTAAGTGTTTTCTGCTGCAGTCGGCTTAAAGGTATGAGTGTTTTGTACTCGGGACTACATCCAAACTGTAGAGGTGAAGATACAAACTACTAGATGGAAGGTGGGTTTTACTGTGACTTTGTCATTTAGGTTGATCAAATCCCTGAAACATCAGTCAGATTCAAAAATAATCACTGTGCCATCCACTGAGAAAAAAAACAACAAAAAAAACAAATAAACAAACGAACAAAAAAAAAAGAAACCCAAAAAGACTGACAACCTAGAACACATTTCTACTCATATAATGTTTATTGAGCTCTATTGAGTCTATTGAGCTCTAGTTTTATTTTGAAAGGGACTCACTATTTCGGTTACTGTGGGACAGTTTCTTTGTGAGCTAGATGAGGTTTACCTTAGTGGCATTTGTCTATCCTTATTTATAGACTGTATTATGAACATTGGCCTATTTATTGTGTATTTTACCCCTTAGAGCTCAAGCAGTTCCTCACCCTGGGTGAATTGCTATTTTTCACATTTATATTTCTTTTTTTTTTAGGGAAAAAAACCCAACCAAAAACAAAAGTAGCAATAACCGGACAGAACAATACAAAATAAAGAGTTTTTTCTTATCTCGTTCATAATAGGAGTACAAAGAACTATGAACTGTGACATTTTTTTTTGATGATAGAAGTTCAATTTTAAAAAAAAAATCAATTTTAAATAATTCTGAGTACTTCTTTTCTCAGGTGTGTTCAACTAGCTGGTGACAAAATACAATATTTTGATTAGACTTCCTGGGTTGTACTGAAAAAAGTCATATAAGGCACTCTACTGAACATTTTTATAGCCTCTAAAGGTTTTAACATAGTAATAGAAAAACCAATCTAAATGCTGAGTTTTGAGAATTAAATATGGATGTTGTGAAGTAGAGAAATCGACTAGTTTCTAACATACAAGTTTCTTAAATCTTTACAACTGCCTACATTTGTGACCTGTACAATTGTCCTGCATATTAACTGAAGGAACATTGTTCTTTCACCCAAATAGCACAAATGTTCTTTTAATAAAACTAAAATGTCCACACAAATGTTGGTAAATTGTGCTCAGAAAAACACTGGTTGAGAGTTGGTATCTACGTTGAAGCATATCAATGAATGCAGAAGATTTAAAATAAATAAAAAAATAAAAACATTTCCTAAAAAACAAAACTGCCTAAACTGTTTGTTTAGAAAGATGAAAACAGAAACACATCACTTTGTTTTATCTGGCATTTTTCTGTGTTTGTGCATGCACGAGTAGTGGCAAATGGAAAGTCAGGGCCTCTCTCTCTCTCTCTCTCTCTCTCTCTTACCCCCCCCCCCCCCCCCCCCCCCCCCCCCCCCCCCCCCACACACACACACACACACACACACTATGAAAACATTTTATAAGCAGGCCTCATTTATCTTTTTATCTTTAATGGTTTGGGTTTTGTCCTTTATTGCTCTATAAAACACTTAGTGACATTCTTATTTAATTGGAAGTGCTAAAGTCTAAATCATTTTAACTTTTGATGAATCAGGTGTCTTAAAAGCAGAGATGGCAGCAAGTAAAGGTCCGAAACTTAGGGGAAACAAGAGACGCATAAAGAAAGATTAGATTGCTTTACACACAGTTATAAATCAGGAGAAAGCGTGTGCAGGGTGCAGGTAAGACCCAGAGCCAATAAAAACACAAAAATGAAGATGAGCTGGCCTCTCGTGTGACTTACAACAGCACCAATATGTTCAGCCTTTTTTGGTCATTGATTAAAGCTGCTTAATATTGAAGCACCATCAAAGTAACAATTTTCTTTCTATTTCACTCTCTATAACACCCATATCAATGTTATACTGGAAGTGGAAAAGTGTGTCATTTTAAGTAGCATCACAAAAAAGTACTTCAAAGGTGTTTTCTGTGGGTGGGAGCATACATTTAGTGTCTAAAGTGACTGCTTTCAAAAAACTCCCAAAAACTGACCTTCTACAACCTTGTCGCCGCGTCACCGTGTTTGGGTAACCTGGAAATTAAAAGATTAGATACATTTAGATTAGATCTTCATCAGGTGTGCTCACAGCAAAATGTGTCTGGTCCAGTAGGTTCTAATGAGTTGTGTTCACATGATTAATGTACACGTGAGTTCTGAACGTCAGTTAGAGATCCCAGTCAGCAGAGACCCACCGCCAGGTAGTTTCTGTAGGCCAGTCTGAGTACCTCTCCTACTACGGGGATGTTTATCGCCCCTAAAAAGGTTCCTGAAAGCCACTTTTGCAGGGCCGTTCTTGGTAATGGAGACACGCTTAAATGATCCGAACCCAAAAATCTAGCTGGAACTAATGGAAACATACCGAATATATCATTCTGTGAGGTTACACACCAGATCAGAGGAGAAATAAAAGATCTCATCAAAATGATCATGAGAACGGTGAGCAAAAATCCCAGAACTACACGGAGGGACCTGATGAATGACCTGCATAGAGCTGGGTAACCACCATCACTAACACACTACACTGAGAGGGACTCCACTCACTCATAGGGGGCATGTATCGTGAGATTTTAAGCCAAATCCTCCTTACATCTGGGGCAGCATTGAAGATGGAAGGTGGCTGGGTCTTTACATGACAATAATCCCAAACACACGGCTCAGTCAACTAAGTGGCTCTGTAAAAAGCATTTCAAAGTCCTGGAGTGGCCCAGCCAGTCTCCAGACCTCAACCCCATAGAACAGTTGTGGAGGGAGTTGGTGGTTTGACAGCCCCAAACCACCACTGCTCCAGAGGAGATCTGCATGGAGGAACGGGCCAAAATACCAGCTACAGTGTCTGCAGACCTGGTGAAGACTCACAGGACTAAGTATTGAGTCAAACTTTTGTTATTGACCACTTATTTTGAATAACTTAAATAACTGTGGGAGGTAGCAGTAGTGGTAATACTGGGTGGGAGCTGTGACCTCCAAGGGGGCAGAGTCATGTTGGTCCCAGGATCTGCTGGAGCTGGAGATCTCGGTCAAAGATTGTCCCATAGGAACAGCAGAAAGAACTGCCCACAGTAGGTGGAGTTTACATATATACACATTTACATATGTAAACTGTCCAAATATCCATCAAAGAAGAAGTCACCTTGCAAAAACACATCTACTGTTTGTTATTTAGAACACAAGTGCCAGTGTAGCCACAAGAGTGGAAGCGTTACAATAACCTGCAACATCAGATCCTCCCTTGTTCTTTTTTTACTCTCTTCATCCTCCTCCTTCCTATCTATAGCACAAGTGCTGATTAACTCCCCATGAGGCTGAAGTCTTGAACACAACCACTGCTTTGAAATTAAAGACCCCTTGTCCTGTGCAATCAGCAGCCCCTTCCTGCTCCTCACAAGTGATGTCAAGCTTCTTCCTCTCAGCTCTGCAAGGAAATAAGCTCTTTTTTCTCCAGTATAAGTGGCAAGCGACTGGTTGGCACAGGATTGTAAATCCACACGGAAGCTGCAGAGTCATCTGCTGATACCTGAGCTGGGAGGGTGTGGTTACCTTCGAATGTTCAGACACAGCAAGGTCACCCAGTCGCTCATGTTCTAAGTATCTTACATACATAACTACTTATATAAATAACAGTATGTTCTATTACCAGCAGACATGGTAGTAATTGCTGAAATGTTATTACTAGCAAGGGACTTTCAGAATGTGTTATGTGGCAGGAGAACCATCTGAAGTAAACATTCAATAAGTCACATTAGGGAAAATAACCAAGTTTTCTTTTTAGATTTTATCTATCAGCTTTTTTCCTTTTTTTTTGTTGTCATATTCTAGACGTTAAATGGTCAGATAAAAAGTCACGTAAAAAGAAAAGGTCAGATAAAAACTCCACAGTGGTCACATGGAAAAGTTGCCCTCATGCTGCCACCCACTCTGCTCTGACTGACGCATCGGTCAGCCAATAAAATTCAGTGCTGATTCGACGTGCTCTCTGACCTCGGCAGACTGTTCGCTTCAGTCCGAGCTTTCATCCTGAGCCTCACAGTCACTTGTCAGCTTAGACCTCTGAACTCTGACCTCGCTGTGGCTGTCAGTGGTGTTCACCTTCAAAAGATCACAGAGTCAATCCTGGTAAAGGAGGAGGACCACGGCCACAAAAATAGATTTAGTTGTGCCAAGTGCATATAAGTGTCACACAGAAACACAGTCACAAGCTCAAGTGAAGCCTGCAGTTTTAATTACAACCTCTGTCTGTCAGTGCTGTTTGTTCTTTTAAATTAAACATTAGCATTAATTAACATTAAATATGAGTGTAGTTTAAATAAAATCTGAACTGTAAACAGTGAGGTTGCATTTAAATTACTATTTTATTTTGCTGCTGTGCAAAATCACAGACCTTTTAGTTTTATTATACACGTGGACTTTTGTTATGAAGCTATTTATGTTTCAAAGAGATCACTGCGTTCAATAATTGTGTACATTTTTATAAAAATCTTTTAAAAATAAACAAAAATAAAAAAAGTCATATATTCAAACAAAGAAAATAAAATCTAACTCAGAGCTGAGATACAAAGAGGAAACCACCAGCACCACCACCACCAGGGCCTCAGCAACTGAAAAGAACAACAACAAAAACGAACAAAAATCCCAGAAACTTGTCAGCTCAATTGCCCCTCTGGGCCACAGTCTGCAGGACGACCAGCTTCCTGACAGCAGCAGGAGGGCTGGCACCAGCCAAGGCGGAGCTCGAACATGCCAACGCTGATTCCAGGAACGGGAGCGGTCGTAATACGCAGCAGCGAAGACGGTGGAAGTACAGCTGGAGCACAAAAAGACCGTGGCAACCGTAGCGGCTAAGGAGACGCTGCATGGCCTGGATGGACAAACCATCCATGCAAATCAGGTATCATAGAGCACCTGTGGGACTTGATCGTCTGACAAGGTCACCAACAGCAATGATTACAATCGCTGGTACTACAATAAAAACAAACATCAAATTAGAACTGATGCTGTAACGGTTGGAACCCACTTAAAATCAGTCTCACCTGTGGCTGATGCCGACACATGCACACACTTATGAGTGAGGAACAGGACCCTGCGGCTCCCGGCGCTCACCTGTCACCATGGTAAAATCAGGATACAGTGGCGCCAAGAGGGACCATACTCACTGGCATCAACAAAAGAAATCTGGACCTGTAATAGATAAGGCTGGCCAACAGTTTGGTGCGGACAGACGCTTCACTCGGAAGTGGTAGAGTGCAACCTGGAAAACCCAGGACCAATACTGCCACTCCAATAAAGCATTGCATAGAGAAATCAATATTTCAATGCTGCTACATATACACTATACAGCCAAAAGTATTGGCCCACCTGCCTAGACTCACATATAAACTTAAATAACATTTTTTGTGCACTGGTGCACAGTCATGTTGGAAGAGTAAGGGGCCAGCTCCAAACTGTTCCCACAAAGTTGGGAGCTGGAATTGTCCAAAATGTCTTGGTCTTCTGAGGCATTCAGAGTTCCTCCTGCATCTGAAGTTTTGATTATTGCACTTGGTGATTAATTTCTTGGATGCAGCTGCTCGGCCATGGAAACCCATTCACGAAGCTCTCTGCGCAGTTCTGGAGATGATCTGAAGGCCACATGAAATTTGGAGGTCTGTAGTGAACGACTCTGCAGAAAGTTGGCGACCTCTGCACTATGCGCCTCAGCCTCCGCTGACCCGCTCCACCAGTTTACGTGTCCTACCACTTCGTGGCTGAGTTGCTGTCATTCCCAAACACTTCCATGTTCTTATAATACAGCTCACAGTTGACTGTGGATTATTTAGGATTAAGGAAATGTATTGACTGGATTTGTTGCACACTTGGCATCCTATCGCAGTTCCAAGCTGGACTTCACGGAGCTCCTGAGGGCGACCCGTTCTATCACAGATAGTTATAAAAACAGTCTGCATGCCGAGGTGCTTTATTGTATATTCCTGTGGCCATGGAAGTGATCGGAACACCGGATTCTGATTATTTGGGTGAGCGAATAATGGTAAATAAAAGAATAAAATGTCTTATTCAATGTTTTTCCTCACCATAATTGATTTTGGTACACACATGAGCATCAGACCATTTTTTTTATTTTTTATTGAGCCTTATTTATTATATTGTATTGTGGTAAATGTTTGCATATATGAGTGGGTTCTCCAGTTTTTCCTATCCTGGATGCTCTGCTTTCAAGTTCGGAGATATGTATGACCTATTTTCATGATCAAATTGTAGTCGGTGGATTGTTAGTGTCAGTGGGGAAGGCTACATCGGGAAGAACACCTGTGTGAAAGCTGTGCAGATCGTAAGTCAGATTTCCATGCTGGTTGATGGAACAGATCAGCCCTAAAGTCAAACAAGATCTATCATTCAGTGCACGCCTTCTCTATGTCCACACTCAAAAACACCCTCCGCTGTTTCTACTACACTCAGCGTTTGACACTGTAGTAAGATTTAAATGCCCATCATGTATGGAGATGGTGCAGATGAACGGAAATAGGCTTTAACCCTCCTGCCTGGATGTGAAGCCGCCCACTACTCAGACCTCGTCACCCTCAGTGGGATTTGTAGGCTGGCGGGTAGGTGTCATTGAGTTTGCCTGACCTCTGGCCTCTCCTGAGAGCTCTTTTAACTGTGTGTGGGATTATCTCAGCTGCTGTAAACCAGTCCTCGCTCTTTTATTCACCAATGTCCCTGTTTGACTCACAGTTTGGCTCTCCGCAAAGGTTTGCAGAGCACCAGCGAGCAGCGATGAGGAGGGGGACCCTGAGGTTGGTCCAGTCTGAAGGTGGAATGCCTTTGATAATCTGATCTAGTCCTCGCTGCAACATGCCTGCCGGCCAGGTGGGCGTAGGCGGCTGGGGGTGAGCGGTGGCACTGCTGCCGGCTGACGTAGGGGATTGGAGTGTGGGTTGGGGGGTTGGGGTATGTTGTTGTTTATTGTTGGATGTTGGTCTCATGCATCCCTCTGACACAGGTAGGCGATTCATAACCAGCTGGAACAGCTCCAGGCCAGAGCGACGAGCATGATTCACATCAGTCCAAATTCACTTTCTTCATTTCCTCCCCAAACCTTTTTTCCAAGCACCACTTCTTCTCTGGAGCACAGCTACGCTTGGCAGCAAACACGCTGGGATGTGCTGTTTCTGTCTGCGTGATTTAATCCCCTGCTACACATACTATTTTATTTTATTTTATTCATTTATTTTTTTATTACTTTTTCTTTTAAAGTGGATTTTAGTCGAAAGAAGAGCTGAGCCTTTTCTATTTTGTTTTCCGGGGCCACCCACGATCATGGAGGATTTGCTCCAATCTTTGTTTACAACGCAGACACTGCTGACTTTTTGCTCTCTCCCAATTTTTCAATTATGCACCGAAATAGCAATTACAATTTACTTGACAGAACATGAGCGTCTTATTCCCTGTTGTGTGTGCTGTGCCACTGCGGCGACGTGAATAAAAACACTTGTTATCTTTAATATGAGTACGATGTTTCTTCCTCCCGACGGGGCTCACTAAACAGAAGCTTATCTATAACTCTGACACCACAATCCATCTCTGACATGGACAGAACATTAGTCTAATGCAGAATACGCTCTCAGGCCTCCTCCACACATTCAAATAAGCGTCTGTTTCAATTATTTTACATTTGAGGTCCGATTTGTCTCACTGTCATGTTGGATTGCGGTGGAAGGTGAGCTGATTGGAGCGTATTGGATGGTGAGATGAGTGACAGGCTGGTCTGGATGAAGGTGCCTCTTCTGTCACACATGGATACAATTTCCATCTACACCGTTAAGTAAAAACATATTTGAAGATTTTAGTCACTGTAAGTCCTTTCCATGATAGATTGACACATATCTGTCATGGGAAATCAGGGGTATTTGGATGTTTCCTCACAAACCAAAATATTTATCTTAGGAGCTGTATTTATAAGACCAATAGAACAAATTATTATCAGAAATCCCTATATGCTTGCGGCTCTTAATTGTGTAAACTCTCTCCAGCTTGTGCTTTAAGCATTATAATTACAGTGCATGTATTTACTGCACACAGTCGTGTCACTCTCCTCATCGTTTCATTTCAATCGGTGTGTTTTTTCCTGCTAAAATAAGCTAGAAAGAGCATTGGCCTATTTGTAGTTTTTATAACATGACAACAAACAGTTTATATAACTTTAGAGCAGAGGCATATTGTTGCTAATTTAAACAGCAATGGGTTTGTACATCTGTTCACCATTTTTTCATCCTTTCTTTTGAAGTGCCATTTGTTTTGAAGTAACTCTTTTTTCTTTTTTACATAATATTTCTTTTCTTTTTTTAAGTGAACAGGACAAAAATAACTCATGAAACGTCAGGGGTTTCGTAGTAGACAAACGTTAGACTTACCCATTTAATGGCACATCAGGGACTTGATAGCAGGAAAAATTCTGCTCTGCAGACTTAAGAATGAAATTATTCTACTTGCAATGAGAATTGATCACAGGTTTAAGCCCATGGCCGGTATAGGGTTGGTCCTTAAGATTAAAAGTCTAATTTATTAGGGATCTGCATTGATCTGACCAACCCTGGCAGGAGCTGGTGAATGGGCTTCTTCATGTCAAGGAACCCACCACAGCGGCCTCAGGTTCTGGAGATTCTCCTGGCGCAGGTCGAGGGCACGGGCGTGGCGCTGATGAACCTCACCTTCATCAAGGCTGGTGGTACATGAAATGATGTACATCTGTACTGAGTATGGGTTGAAACTCCTACCGGTCCTACCAGCTGACTGCCTCCTACGCGTCTTGGAGCCCTACTTGGTCTATATTTCACAAGAAAATCAGACATGTGTTCTGGCCCCATATTGTTTGTTGATTTGTAAACTCACAGTAACACTTTCAGTCGATTGTGTGACAGTCATTGTAACGGTCTCAGAACAGGCCCAGTGTGCTCAGTTTTCCTGGTTCTTGTTAGAACTCCTGCAGAATTGTTCTGGATGAGTTGATTGTCTGGTTGTTTTGTTAGGAAGACATGAACGAAGATCAGTACAGCCTGCTGGAGATGATAAATCTGCTCTGGACGTCAGATCGGATTGGATATTTGTTTGAGGTGTAAAAACGCTGTTTTAGTTACAGCCTCGATGTGGCTACTGAAGCTCAGGTTTGAGTCCACTAAAACCCAGATTTCTAAGCCGGTTAGAAAACCTGCATAGGTCATCGAAGTGCCAGGGCCTCACCTGAGCTTGAAGAAGGCAACTGTCCATGGAGGAATGGGCCAGGGTGGAACTTTATATACATACAAGTATTTTAAATACGTACACGTAAAATACATACATTTTATATGATCCTCAGTTAAAAAGTGTTTACACTTAACTCATATATACTCTGAGGCTTGGGTAGAGGCAGCTCTATTTTTGTGTGAGCCTTATTCTTTAAAAGAAAAAAGACTTTGGACCTCAGAATATGTGTGCTGTGCAGTGGGTAAAGATGAAACTGGAGAAGCTTTACACTGGGAGGCTGATGTGATAATTCACTTGAAATCTGAATGGTTCACTAAATGACATTGTTTTAAACCATGCAAGTGCAAACAAAATGATGCGGGTTTTGTTAGTAGTTTTTGGTAGGTAGTAACTTCAGACACGAAAGTGAATGCTGTGAAATACACAAAAACAGATTTGTTTTTTGTACGATATTTATTTAAGTTTCAAACAAACTCATTGGACATCACCAGGGATGATGCTCTCAGGTCAGCAGCACCTTAATATATACCAAAACTGATCAAATTTCTTCAGTTCTCAAATAACAGAAATGAATAGAAATTATGTTTTATATTTATTATTTTTAAATCCTTTGGAAGGTCAGTTATATGTAATGTTTTGACTGATTTTATTCATATTCTGGAGGATGAATCAATTTTATTACAAAAAAAAAACCAGTCATGGTCATACTGCAGCAGGAGGAGGATTCACATATAAATGTTTTTAATGTGAGACCAGGACTGCAAATTAAAAACCTGAGAGCTGATTGTAAATGGAGGAGGCGGTGGCAGTAACCTGTTCAAGTTTCAGCGGCAACTGTCAGCGGATGACAGAGAGCAGAAAGACACTTAAGATAATTGGCTCGCATCCCTCCTGCCGTCACCTGCGGTAAGGAATTAAAATAAGAAATGGGGGGAAAATGATTCTAAGCTCTCACAGCTTGGCACTGAATCATAAATCAGCCGTCAGTCATCACTGGCTGTGAGCAGCTCAGATGAATCATCTCCTGTCACCTTCTCCTTTTTCTTTTTAAAGCCCAGTCATCTCAGTCATTAGCTCCCCTGGCCTTATGATGCATGTGTGTGCGCGTGTGTGTGTGTGTGTGTGTATGTGTGTGTGTAATAAAGAGAGAAACAGAGAGAAAGTAGGAACGCATAACAGGATGATCCTTAACTATAATAGGTGTCAGAAGATGACTCAGCCAGCCACATTGTGAGAATGCTGCAAACAGGGAAAGAGAAGTGAGGCATCAGGGGACAAACGATCTCCATGCAAGTGTGTGAGTGGCGAGAGGGGGGCTGACAGCGGGGACTGCTGATGGTTAATATGCTCCCGGTGTATATGAGGAGGCGGTGGGAGGGCAGCTCTCGGTTGAAGAACAGGAGAGGGTGATGATGACATGCGCGATGTGTCTGGAGACTGATCTCAAGGAGAAACCTTCCAGATTGTGTCTCTGATGCAATGCTGAAACAATATCACAGCTGTCATTTTTATTTGTGTATTAGTTTAACTTGACCAATTTTTTTCTCATCAAAGAGAAATAAGCTTTCTGAACACTGAATGCGTGTCAAGGTACTTGGTCTTGATGGATCTCAGTCAGGTATTCAGTCAATTTTATCCGAGGCTGGCAAATGAGAAGCATTGTGAGACACTGTGAGATCCTTTTAAGCTTTTATTTTTTAACCTTTGACAAAACCTCACTTATATGAAGAAGCACAAGCTGAAAGGTTCAGCGTGTGAGATTCAGTGACATCTAGTGCCACAAATAGCTAATTGATTACTACAGTGTTTGAAGAACAGAGAAAGGCTCACTCCACAACCAGCTTTGTGTTTATTTTCTCTGGGCAGCTGTTACTTGGTGGTACAACGCGGTGCTGTCTTTGGATGGATATATCTCTTTAAAATTTAAAAAGTGATAAAAAAAATTCTCCTTTCTAAACACTTTAACAAATACTTTCATACACGCCATGAGAATTATATTGTTCTTGCTTTAAATATTGCATACATGCATACAGATACATACAGTATATATATATATATATATATATATATATATATATATATATATATATATATATATATATATATATGTGTGTGTTTGTGTGTTTTTTGTTTCTCTGTTGATTTGGGGTCACAGGGCCTGCTGGAGACTGTCCTAGCTGTCTTTGGGTGAAAGGGAGGGTACAACCTGGACGGTTTGTTAGTCCATCCCTGGATCCTTTAACATTTGCTTTTTACAAGAAAAGGAATAAAAATTGGAATTTCAAAGAACAAAAATTATGTTCTCCTGTAGCAAAAACCATCATCTGGAATCAGCCCACAAAACATCTAATCACTGAGATATTCCCAGGGAATTTCCATAAAGCAGGTGTTTTTTGCCTCCACTTTTGAAAGATTTGACGACCAAGGGATTCCGGTTTGGTCAGCCTAGGACATCTTTGTTTTTTGCAGAAGATGTGGTCCTGTTGGCTGTAAATTGAGGCAGTCCCTGTTGAAGTTCTGTATTCAATCAAGTCCAATCAAGATAAGAACCTTTAAGTCTGAGGCCCTGGACTTCAGCCGGGCAGGGGGATTGCCCTCTTCAGGTAGGGAATGAGTTGCACCTCAAGTGAAGTACTTCAGGCCTGTTCAGAACTGAGGGTAGAGCTGAGAAAGAAATTGGTAAGTGGATGAGATAGCATCATTCTGTCATAAAAAAGCAAGAACTGTGACAAAAGCAAATCTGTCAACTTTCAGTCAATCTATGTTCCAAGCATCACCTTGGATGTTTGTCCACTTTCTGCAAGTGTGTGAAGTTGAAAACTGATGCTGCTTTTTCTTCTGAGTTGATATGTGTAGGTAAGTTTCCACATTTAATATGATCAAGGTGCCAGATCTGTGGGGCTTTTGGATTTTAGCTTTTACATTTTAGTACAATGGAGGTAGATATCTTTATGAAACTAAATGTCTCAGCAATTTCACACACAGCTTTAACATTTGTAGGTCTATTTTGACTATGACTCCACATGCCACATCCCAATTCCTGTCTTCACATTTTTCTTCTGTCCTCACAGATGTCTTCAGTCTTTCCTCCCTGTTGGAGTCATCTGACTCCTCAAACCCACCTGCACACCGGTCTTTCCACAGTGAGTCAACCATATCTAACATGTTGCTGCTTTTCCAACTTTTGCAACCTACAACTACTTGCCTTAAACCCTTTTTCTTCTCAGAAAGCAAGTCATGAGTAGTGCTTTTACAGAACTTCTGTTTGCTGGGTGTTTTACAGTAGGAGAAGTGGGCATGTTCAAACCTGAGTGAAATGTGACTTGAGTCTGGAATTGAGACACTGAGCTCAGTTTTGAGCAAAACATCGTGTCAATAAAAATTAATTGAATTGGAATTAGAGGCAGAATGAAAAAGCAGACAGGGTGATTGAGGAGGACAGGATTGTGTATGTGTGTGTGTGTGAAGCCTCCTCTGACCTCCCGCCTTTATTTAAGTGCTGAAAGAGGCAATTTGCCTGCACTCTGCCTACGTTCTCGTCTTGCTGCTCCATCTGAAGTAATCTGCCATTTCAGGCCCATTTTTACCTGATTGCTTCGTCAGAGATGAAGCGACACTGAGGTCACACGCTCGGATTGGAATGTAGATGCAACACAAGTCTAGTCTGTACGCTCAAAGACTAAAAATGAGGTGCAGACTGACATGGGAGGGAGAAGAAAACATTTGTGACATTCTCAACTTACAGCAAAGCTGATAAAACACTTCTGAGATGGAGGTGCACCGTTCGTCATACGTGTCCTCAGGTATTCAGTTTTCCAACCATCCAGTTCTGTTCTTTAAAATGCCACTTTTTCTTCCAGGTCCTATAAGCATCCTTGTGTCTAATCACCTTTAAAAAGAACAAAATATATATATATTTAAAATATCAAGTGACTGCAGTGAGAAAACAAAATAACACTTGAAAGCTTCTCCTCGTCCCATGAAATGATTTGCCACATTATAGTAGGATATAGTAGTTGTGAGAAACTGATCACGTCAGTGCATGTAAATCAGATTATGCTGTTATAAATAAAAAATAAAGCTGATTTAAGCCTGGACAAAATTCAGCCACTTTCTTATATTTGCCTTGTGACATGGTCCTTCATCATATTGGAAAATGCATATATCATCCTCATCCTCCTGGATTTTTAGTAAAAGTTGCATTCTGTCCTCATGACAGTGTTTTTGCGTGAAATTGGCTGTTAACTCGTTTCCTGTAATGAAGGAACACCAAAGGTGGATGGTCTGAGCACACTTTACTCTTGACACGATACAGTGTTCATCTTTTCTTTTGCAGACATGAACTATTTCAGATTCTTTAACACCTGGAAACAAGCTTAATCACATGAAATGACTGGGACTAGGAAGAACTTATTTACATAATGACCCTGTAGTTAGTCTTTAATAAACAAATTACAAAAACAGAAACAAAACAAAAAAAAGAAGAAACAAAATGGTCAAAACTACAAAAGCTGTGAAGACAGGTAAACAATGAAATTAATAAGTCTATGCATTTGCCAGTTAAAAACCTCTGAACTTTCTAAATGGTTCATAAATGTTCAAAAATTATTTAAGAATACTGAAGCAACAAAACTGGCAGAAATATTTGCACCACTACCAAAACCTCTGGATCAGTAGAACAATCACATTCATGCAGATCACCCATGCCATGATAACCTCCATACCATCACAAACACTGGCTTTTACGTCTTTCATCATCTGAATCAATCAACCAACTAATCGATCGATCGATTGATCGGTCGGTCGGTTGGTCAATCAATCAAATTTTTATTTGTATAGCACTTTTAAAATCAAATAAAACCATGGACTAGAATAATAATGATAAGACACATAAAGATAACAGTAAATAAGTGACAGTTCCATTATGAGCCAAGTGTCTTTCTGAAAAGGTGGATATGAAACTTGGATTTGAGTTCTGCTGGGTTGAGGGAAACTTATGGCATAAAGGAGCAAGGATGTTTATAGCACTAAAAACACAACAGAATAAAAGCTTAAATCGGTTCTATTTTCAACTGGGAGCCAGTGAAAGAATACAGGCAATGGAATCAATCTATTTGTTAAAAAAAATGTTATCAAAAGTCATGCCCAGATTTCTGAGTAAAAGTCTGGTAAAAGTGAGTGGAAAAAGGTATTAAGACCTAAGACAGGACAATGTACTAGGGTTAGGGCCTGGAGGTTTTGAGGCAGCCAAAGTTTAATGTCTTCTAAGCATCTCTGGATGGATTCCAGGGCATTTGATAAACAAGGCTTGAATAGCAGATAGATTTGCACATCATCTGCATTCAGATGACAAGAGACTTATACTTATAATAATGAAGCATCAACTCCAATGGCAGCATGTATACTACAAACAGGACAGAGCCCTTAATAGATCCCTGTGGCACACCAGAAGTCAAATGGGCTGAGATAGTGGGTAGGGGTGATTTATGAAAATGTTTGTTAAATAGATCTGAACCACTTTCCCTGCAGGCCATCCTATTGATCCAGATGGTTCGGGAGGACTGAGTGGTCAACAGTGTCTAATGCTGCGTTGGGGTTCAGCATCTCTAACAGCTGGTTTATTGACATCCAGGGATGGAGGATGTTGTTCTGGACCTTTAGCAGAGCAAATTCAGTGCTCTGATGGGTGCTAAATTGTGATTACAACTTTTCAAAGATAATTTCATTTCATCATTTCATTTCCATCACAGACACCCCAACAAACCCATACAGCCACATCATTGTGATTACTAAAAGGGAACCGAAGGCCAGAAAACCCTAACCATTTTCCACCATAAACATACCAGCAGGTTGCAAAGTCTAAACCTAAACACAATATTTCAACTTTAACCAACCATTCAACAAAATCTTCAAATAGAATTAAATATCAGAAGTAGGTGGGAGCTGAATTAAAAAGTAATTACACCACCAGTCTCCTACTATGACTCTTTTTTGCATCAAACTGGTAAAAACTCCTCTGCTGAAAGTGACACAAAAACACCTCAGAGACTGAACTGTTGTAAACTACATGTTGGCACACACCATCAGATTGGTGTTACTGATCACTTAATGTGGAGGCCAGTATGGCTCCCTCTGAATTGTAAAGAATGAGTATAAATTTAGCCAAATTGGAAATCCTGTAGCAAGAATACAGTGGAGTCCGCCCACATTAAGTACAGCACTTGAGTGAGGTCTCTTAATCTTGTCAGAATAAAAGCAGTACAAGCAGAGATGACAGAAAATATTGAAGTGTTTATCTGCAATGTGTCATCTGTGATCTCTTTTTTTTTTCAATAACCTCAATGCTAAAGGGTCTGAAACAAACACATTTACACATTTTAGTAATTATCCACACCCTGGTTGGCTTACAGGTGGACAATTTGTCTGCATGTATCCTCATATCCTGCATGTTAATAGCTTTTGCTGTGTGAATGGATGAAAGAAATTGAACATTACCATGGAAACGGTTGAGGAACCAGAGGGCAGTGCTGTGGAGCAGAGAGCATCCACATTAGTCAACATGTAAGAGTGAGGCTAATAACATGCTGCCGCAGAGAGAAGAGCGTGCACGGATAAGTACGTGCAGAGCAGACGCTGTCCTCAATGCAGAAATGTAAGACTGCAACAAAAGCACAAAAGGATAATGGACCACTTAACGCACTCATTTTTAACTGAAGAACATGCTTGGCATCATCATTAACCTGATGCTTCGGCGTACCGGCCGCTGCTCTTTACTCTCTCCATTTGGGCCAGATGCAGGCAAATGGCTGCTATTAGTGATGTCCGTCCCTGAAGCCTGACAGCTGTTGTTTCAGCTCATCACAAAGCTTCAGAACCAGTCTGAAGTTTGCTCATGAAAGCCTCAGCCAGCTTAAGAGTATATGGAGATAGATTTGTTTTTTACAGGCAAACAAACATCAGTCCAAAGGTACCAAATTCGCATTTGGACATCAAATAAATACTTAAATGACATGTCATGCCTGTGAAGTGAAAACACAAGCGCTCGAAATCAATCTTAAAATGACAATGACAGGAATTTAGGACAAGTTGATACAGTTTCGGAAAAATAAGATTTTTATTTACGAAATTAATTCTAGGAAAAAGTGACTGTTTTATTTGATAGAATTGTTAAACATTGATGTCATGTTTATTCTCCTGTGATTTCTATATCAAATGAAGGAGGTTGTTTATCTGACAAAGCGGCAGCAGCAAAGACGAGTTGGAACAGATCTGTGTTACTAGTAACTGGTGCTGTTAATTTGTAATACTGCCGGATTTCAATGATAATACATTTACATACAAGAGATGGAAATGAACAGAGCTGGGAATTAAATGTGGTTTTGGAAAAATAAGTCTTCTGAAAACTAAAAGAAAATTAAATTTAACTTTATCCACTCATGCATATAAATTTATATACACAAGTTGATTTATTCTCACAATATTTCAGGATTAACTTATTTTGTTGGATCATATTTATTTATTTCAAAGTTATATTTGTCTATTAAGTTTTGATTTAATGGAGAATAAAACTGTCACAATTGTGTCTGGTGAAATATAACAAATACAGGTAACTGAACCGGGAGGCAGAGAGGTAAAGAAAACACAGAAAGAGTTTGAAGGAGCAGTATGTAATGTCAAGCAAAAATGTAATTAATACTCCACATTCCAATCGAAATGGGGGCAGTGTAGCTGTGCAAAGTCAGTTGGTATCGCGTAAGAAACAAGAAAACACACAGTGCAACCTCGTCAGTTCAGCATCAAAACACAAAATCTGAGAATATAAAACACAAAATCTGAGAATTAAAACACAAAATCTGAGAATCAAAACACAAAATCTGAGAATCAAAACACAAAATCTGAGAATATAAAACACAAAATATGAGAATCAAAACACAAAATCTGAGAATCAAAACACAAAATCTGAGAATCAAAACACAAAATCTGAGAATCAAAACACAAAATCTGAGAATATAAAACACAAAATCTGAGAATCAAAACACAAAATCTGCAACCAAGAAATACAAATCTCTAACCAAGAGTGCAATCATTTTTCTGAGCTATGCTTTTTTATTTTGCCATAATTTTTAAAATCATCTCTGTTCCTGAGTCATCTTTCTCAGTTTTTTCTTTTTGAAGTTACAATTCAATACAATTCAATTTAATTTATATAGCGTCTATTACAACACAAGTTGTCTCCAGGATCTTTCCAGAGACCAGAACATGACCCTGATCAATTATTACATAATCAATTATTACATAAACAACTGCAGGTAAAAACTCCCCTAGTGGAAGAAAAACCTTAAACCAAACAGTGGCAAGAAAAACTCCCCTTTAAGAGGGAAGAAACGTTGAGCAATGAAGAAATGAAGAAAGTCAAATCAGAACCGATTCAATCTACTGTGGACAGGTGGGACTTATTCAGAATCAATATATCTGGGAGTGAATTAATGCCATAGTCTCTTGACCTACTCTACCATCAAAGCAAAACAAAAATCAGCAGTGATTTACTTACCAAACTAAAAGAAATGTTGCAAGTTCTGCATCATCCGTTTCAGGTGAGGCTGGACTCCGTCAGCGCTGCCCTCTGTTCATGACCTTTATAGACAGAATTTCTAGCGGGTTGAAGTAGACCCAGGGATTCGATCTCTGATGATGTATTCCTGTTGGCTTTATCAAATCATGCGACCCAACCTTGGATAAGTGGAACTTAATGGATGGATGGATAAAGTTAGGACGTGATATACGGAGAGCCAAGAAAAAAGAAACAGGGAAGAAGAAACAAATTTAACAAAGCCGGTAATCATGATGAAAATGGGAATGGAAATGGGAATAATACTTATCCTTTATGTGGCAAATGAATCCTGACTAAATTACCAAAACTAAAAATAAATAAATATGTGCTATTGTTCTTGTATGTGAAGCACATTAGCTGCTAAACATAAACAATGAATCAAGATTCATTTGGTGCCTGTAACAATATTGAAATGTTCAGCCCTGTGTATAAAAAGAGAGGTCACAGCTTAAGTTGATGTGATTATAATCATTAAATTCTAATCACATCAACTAATTACTTTCAGGTAATCAGCAAAATGAGAATCAAACACATTTACCTATTTTAGGTAAAACTAAATATAATTTTCCATGCTGCTTACGCCCTTGTTTAAATTAACAGTCATAATATTTTATATACTTATAGCATTCAATATTTTTTCACCTCTTAAAATGTTGTGAGCACTAATTTAGTTTTAATGAGCACGCAGTTGTGCAGATGTGTGTGCAGAGTTAATGTTCACTGGAAAGCACTGGAAAGTGCAGTCCGGTAAGGCTGATTCCTTTGAAATCAGAGATCATCTGCATTGACGACTCAAGTGTGAAGATGGATTTTCTCTGAGAGAACTTTTCTGTGTAAACAAACTCTGACCTCAGTAAACTTTGAAATCTGAGGCAGAGCCACCAGTGAGTGTCCACCCGCCATTATCTTCAGAACTCCTAACAAGTGTCAGAACAGACCGGTGTGCCACCTTCCTCTCCCCCAGATGTCCCCAGGCGAAGCAGTCATCCTATCCAGAGTCTCGGGTCGCTGCTCTGGCCTTTCAGCGCTGAGCCCTCAGCAGGTAAGAAGTGAGTCCCTGCTGCTGTTTGCATGCCCTCAAAGAAGCCACCGGTGACCACGGAGCCGCCCGCTCGGACTAATGAGGTCCCTTGACACGTGCAGCCAGCAGGATGGCACTTGCTGTGGCTTGCTGACTCAGTGCTCTCCCGCCTGTAATGTGCTGTAATCTCCTATTCATTGTGATGCAACTTCTCTGTTCTGCAGGCACATGGTTATAAAGTAGACTAGACACTGAGATGGCTCTAAAAAGACTTGGGACAATAATTATGAATGCACTAATATCTAATCTCCAGTTCTGTTCTGTTTGACTTCTCACCTGGTACACCTGAAACAGGCCCTCCTCCATAAAACACTCCCGGTTTTTCCCATGAAGCCAGAGCTGGATGGCCTTTCAACTGGCAGGCCTGTTGTTTCTTCAGATTTCAGTCAGCTTGCCACCTGCAGAGGTTTTCTAGTTCAAGTCTGCACTCCTACATAGCGCTGGCTCTTTGGGTTATTTCTTTATTGATGAAGAGAAAAGATATTGAGACTCCAATGAATACAATCCATAGACTGAATAAAAGATGGACACACTCTTTCTCAAAAGTTGGCTTAAACATTTTACTGGCTCCGGCAGATGCCCAATGAAAAAAGTCTTATTAAATTACTCCCACAAGTGTCAGCTGCAAGATTAACTCCCTCTAATCAGTGTTGGTTTTACTGCCAGAAAACATTCCATAATTAAAGAAATGTTAGATATTAGGCTTCAACAATTGGTATCTGGGGGAATGAGGCTGAGAGCGTTTCCATGTCTTCTGACTTATCTACTGTGTTATTATAATTAATCATGTCAGATGTGACATGTGGGTTGAAAAAAAATGACATAAGCGTATGTTGTTGTATTCTTCCAAACTACTGAGAATACTACCGTCTGGGAAGTTCTTCTTTCTTTCTTTATTTTTTATTCTTTATTTTCAAATATTGGCTCTCTATGACATTGTAGAGTGACAATTCCTTGCTTGGTCAGAGTACACCTACATCTGCAGGAGCAAGTACTTCAGCGTTGATTTAAAAAGTGGAAGTTAATAACCGCACGGCAGTGATCGCGTATATTTCCCAACCAGCTGGATCTTTGGATCTGCTCGTACTAAACTAGCTACTACATATACTGCATATTAACCATGTTGCGCTAATTTTCAAAATCTCTCAATTGAGGTGTGGTTTTAGTTTTGTGGAAAATTAAAGACGTTCATATCGATGCAAACACACTGTGTACATTGACCATAGTTGCTGAGTCTCATATGTTTATAGTATGACGCTCCATCCATGCAGAACCAGGACCAGATTCCTTGACTATCATCCAAAAACAGCTTTAACTGTCGGCACCTTTGGAGTCAAAACTAGTTTGATGACAGCATCATTGGTTCTTTTGTTTCTTGGCAGCAGGCATTTTTTGACCTAGTCTGAATTTTTCCTCACTTTTCACATCTAAACTTTTTAACACATGCATATATAGAAAGACAGAGGTGAGATCCCCTGTAATTTTACACAATGACAGGTATGTGCATAGCATTTGCCAGAGATGTCAAGCTTTGTTGCCATGGTTTCTTGTGTATTTACTTTTCATATTTTGAATCAGATTCTGGCTGTAACATGTATGGTAGGATTTGGTAAGTGGAGGTCTTTCACAGGAAGTATTTAAAAACACAGTATAGACCTTGGTATGTTGAAAATGTTTGGGTATGTGAGGCAACAGGATTTTCTCCTGGGATCCAACATATCAAAGACCACTTGACCCAGATCTTACTCTTCAGGAAGACCCTTTTCCTCTCATTTTTAGCATCTGCAGTCGGAAATAATGACAGGGTTTCTCTGTTGCCCTGGGTGAAAAGCTGCTCTAAAGCTGCCAGTTTTGTTGAGGAGGACAAATGACTGCAGTCACGAGGGGACCGTGACTCATGCCAGAATTAATTGTGGACCTAGTTAGAACCCTGAATGCAGACAAAGGCAGGGCACAAGCACATATGAAGCAAAAATGAACCCTTAAAATGTAAAAGGTGCTACAGGGCAGATCATCCTCTCATGTTGGCAAAAAAGACTCCTCTCGATGTGAAGAAGCAACGGCTCCACCCCGAGCTCCTCCAGGGTGACTGAGGTTCTCACCCTGTCTCTAAGAGAGCACCCAGCCGCCCTGCAGAGGAAACTCATGTCGGCCACTTGTATCCGCGATCTTGTCCTTTCAGTCATTACACAAAGTTCATGACGCAGGTGAGGATGAGAGCGTAGATTGACCGGTAAATCAAGAGCTTTGCCTTTCAACTCAGCTCTATTCATTATACATTCAGCAAATATTGATTATGCTTCAACGAATACTGATGAAAATAATTTTTCTAATGAGGACATAATTACTTTAATTACATATTTCCCATGCATATGCTTTAAAGCACTTTGAGTGTTTGACAAGTGATTTATTGAAGCAGACTATTTGTAACTGTTTGATTGTGTGACAGCTGGGAAAATCCAGGGAGGAAATGATGATGATGATTCATGAAAAGACCTTTTTGCACCTTAGAACTAGAACGCATGCCAAAAGACAGTGTGTTGCCCTCCTTACCCCTCTGTCATGTTTTACTGTACACCAAAATAAATCAACCATACTAGCTTTAAAGTTTACTCTTTTTTTTTTTTTATTACCGGCCTGCGTGGTGAAAGGTGGTCTTACACACTGGACCTTTTAACATCAAAGTTAATGTGAATTCATTTTTCAGCACTGGGATATCAAAGACTAAATTCAATTTCACGTAACTCTATTTATCCCCAGGGGGCATTTCAAGAGACTAAGCACTAAGATTAGCTGATGATTTGGTGCTTTTTCTCTACTCCCAATGGTTATGGCAAACACAGATTTCAAAGAAATCGGTGGAAGTGGAAGTTAAATAATCCTAGATTTAAAGTTTTACTCTGACAGCAGAAAAATTTACCTGCTAATTATTTGATAAAGAAAGAGAAAGAAAAAATAACAAACTTTTTGCTCTAATACCTAACTTCTATGACATCAAATATCTATCTATCATGGATGGATGGACGGACGGACGGACGGACGGACGGACGGACGGACGGACGGACGGATGGATCTTTTAATGTTGACCTTTTCCACAAGGCCAGCCCATGCAGAGCTTTAAGATGATACAGTATCAGCCAGTGACAAAAACGACAACTTCTAATGCTTACACCTGCATCTCAACTCCTGAGGCTGTTTGTTTTGTCCCCTGCTCTGCAGCGTTTTATGTTTTTCAAACGGAGCTGGACAGTGGCATGGCAGGGTCGACACCAACACAGAGTTCATGGCTCACCTTTAGCCCCGCAGCAAACAGTGTCAAGAAAATGATGTTTCCACTGCTGTGTCATTAATTCCCATGAAAATCACAGGTTAGCAGAGAGGCTGCCGTGTGTGCCTCCCCCACCCGCCACCCACAGACAATTACAGGTCATCCAGGCTCACTGCCATACTGCTGTTGTCTGTGGAAATTGCAAGCTGTTGCTTAAGAACCCAGGAGAGTGACTTTAATTAAAGGCTGCAGTGTCCGACTGCTGCTGGCAATCAGCAGCTGCCTGCTCTGCCTGCTGCCTCTGTCTGTCTGCTGCTTCCCCATCTCCCCTCTCCCAGAGGCATCTTTCCACTTCTGAGCTGTCTTCTTTCCTGTCCACTCCCTCAGCTCTGGACCTATTTCCTTACTGAGGCTATTTTCAGTTAGCAGCCGTAAAAAGCCGCTAGTTTCGCTTTGTCCATTTGTTTGGGATTGGAAGAATTGGTCCCCTTTTTACTGATTTGAGAAATTTGTCTCTACTGAGTAAACCAATACCAAATGGACCAATATCTAATGGACATACTGAAGACATCCATCCTGTCCAAGCTGTCTAACCCAAAGTTTAGTTCTGTGTCATTACCTATGTCACTGCCTGGTTGGACCTGACATTTCTCTGCCTCAGTGAAAATGAGGTAGACATGCTTGCATCTGGTCACTTTGATCAGCTAGATGACTGTGCTCACACTCTTGGCTGTGTAGACTTGTTAATGTAACTGTCTACATTTGACCAAAAAGATCAGCTCTGTTGTCAAAAACCAGCTTCTTCCAGTTAAGAAGCTGGAAGAAGCTTGTCTACATTCACTTACCGTAGGCAGTGACCAAAAGGATGGCATTGATACAAAGAGCTGAAACGATTGTGCTCCACAAGGTGCTTGGACTTTACGTCAGAGTTGAGGTGAGAGGCTTCGTCATTTGGAACGAAGTAAGGGTTGAGAGACTCCGCCTCCACATCAAGAGGGTGGGTGCATTTTTAGGAAGGTGCATTGGGAATGTCCAGCAGCTTGGAGGCCTTGAAGAAAGCCTAATTTACTCCTTTCTGCTGAATCAACCCCCCTCCACAGAGCTCTGCGTCATCTGACACACACCTCCAAAGTTTTCTTGCTGCGTAACTTATACGGACCTTGATGACAATGTGATGATGATCCATTCATTTATATCAGGTGTGTTGATGGGAAGAAACATCTAAAATATGCAGGACAGCAGCCCTCAAGGACTAGGTATTCACCTGGTAAAGATAGAGGAGGTGGATTCTCTAGACCTCCTTGCTTAGGCTGCTGCCCCTGGACTCTGAACCCAGACGTAAATTAAAGGATCGCTCAGATAATGACGTTGGAAGTCTGTGTGATTGGAGCAGTCGAGTTTTCATCAGCTCCATTTTCTCCGTTATTCCAGCACACAATTTACATACCACCATGTAACTCATTGATGCATTTCAGATTAATATTTCAAATAATCTTTTAGATAAAAGGTACTGTTTAAGTATTACATGTTATGTCATAATAACCATGTAAGCAGTTGTTAAAAAGTAATATGTATAAAAACACAACAATAGTCATTGCCGTACACATTTTACCTCTTGGTAGGTTGCTTCCAACTTGAAAAATAAATGTATATTTTGGCCAACTAGTGACTCTGTGTTGCCCTCACGCCGGTGTGGCTGTCTGAGTTGGCTGTGACTGGTCAAACCTTAACTCTGCCATCAAGCCCATCCAAACCCTCACCAGCTGTGAGCCAGACCTTTGGTGCCCTGTATCGGCATCAGACCTTGCTAATGTTCATGTGTTGAATGACAAGCCGCCACTTTCCAACATCTGCTTGATTGACCAAAACCAGAAGTGTAGAGGTTGCTGGAATGGCAGATTGACCCCCATCGCCAAGTCACCTGTGGTGGTGATGTCAAGAACTGTCAGTCTTTCTGTGGATGAAAGGCACCGATGCTGATGACTTTTCAGTTTTAGTTCAATGGAAAATCTTTGGCCGGTGCATATTTTTTTTTCCAGCTGTGTTTCTTCTCTGTCATGTTTGAACTTGCTGCCTCTGCCATGTTGTTTTTCTACCATACAAACATACAAGCGCCATCTCTCCATCTTTTAGGCCACATGTCTCATTTTCTTCCCCTCACTATCCACTGGTGTGTGCACTGGATTGATTGTGCCCAAGGTTACATATTCTGCCCACATTTCTTCTATCTGCTCGCCTCTCTTTCACTTTCGTCTGAGGAGTGCCGGCCGACCGTGGGCTATTACTGTCTCATTAAAGGGAGGCTGGGGAGACGCAGGCCTGATAAATCAATCAAACTTCCTCTCACTGTGCCAGAGGGGAGATGGATCGAAATGGATTTTGTCCCAGCGAGAGAATATCCCAGGGTGCACCTCTTCCAAATGGTGTCAGAGGATGTATATGCTGAGGCAGCACGCTGACTCCAACAATAGCTGAGCTTCTATTTTCATACATTTAGTGGGATTACATTGGCAGCGGAAGAACAGTCTGTGGTTTCAGTCTGTCATATCAGACACACTCAGAGTGCATCACGGTCAGCAAATCCTGGTAATTTGACAGAAATCAAGGTTGTCGTGCGAAGAGAGGTGACTCTTATTTCTCCTCAAGACATTTAAACTTTTATTAAATTTTGCTTCTCTGTCAGTTGCAGTCACATTTTTTTTATGTAACTGAGAACATTACTAATGTAATGGATGCTGTTGGTTCCAGTCTATAATTTTATTTATTATTATACTTCTTTCTCAAACCATGATCTCAAGAACTGTTGCCACAATACTGTCACATTGTAAGAAATATTATAATTAACATTTCACAATGATTTTTACCATCTGGGATGTCTTCTGCTGCCTAAATATTCCTATGACTTGTATGAGGTCACATAAAGATTTTGCATAAGATTTAATGGCTAAATCCACTGTGACGTCATCCATGGACTCTGATAGTGATTCTGTTGCAAATATCTACATTTAACTGAGTGAAACCCAAACTACAACACTTTAGGTTTGATATGCAGCTGTGCTCGAAACTAAATGTGACTCTAAACATCACACACACACACACACACACACACACACACACACACACACACACACACACACACACACACAGAAGAGAGAGAAAAGCAAACTCGAAAGATGAGATAAATATGCAAAGAGCTGAGATGGTTGCTGCATTTAAGTTTATTGTGTTTGCAGACACTGCACACACACACGCACTCACAAAAAATGAGGAAACGAAAGCAATATTTTTCTTTTAAAGTCAAATTTTTGTTAATTCAATATATACTATAATTAAAAAATATAAATAGATGTATTTTAATTCAAATAATTGTATTTAAATTATTCTTCACACCCTTTTTCAACCAAAGTGTCGTATTCTGGACACCTGCTACACGGTTGCCATGTCTGCCTATTACAAGCAAGCTTGGGTTGTGAATTTGACAACAAATATTGATTGTATGTCTGTTTTAGTTGTGGATTTATTTCATGTGTTCACCATTGTAGTTTAGACAAGCGGCTTGTCTGATTGCGATTTTTTTTCCGGTTATCTGTCAATGCTACTGTGCACTACAGCACAAACCGTACTGCCACAGTGCAGGAATAAAGGGAACATAATGAAACACCAACAAAAACTCCTCAATTTGTGGAACAGCAGGAAAGGGGGAAAAATCTAGGTGTGTTTCTGTGAAAAAAACATGTGGGTGGCCTCAAAAACACAGGGATAAATGACAATGTACGTTAACATTATGTCACTATAACTTTATTGAACTGACCAACTAACATCTCAGGGCTTTTGTGTCAGGATTTCACTATCTTTCAAATAAGAAATCAAATATGAAGGGTGCTGTCCTTACTGCTCTTTTTTTTTAAGATTGGCATGGCTTGTAATTTTGCGCTGTTAAGTGGATGTCTTGAGCTGCTTCTGTAAACACTGGTTTCCATGGTTACAGCAGACCTGGCAGCATGGCAGTGACTGCCATATACAGATCCAAGACACGGCACCACTGTCCAAGCTGAATGAAAAGAAACGGACTGTGATTATGGATAAGTGCATAATCATTATTGGCTGTTTTGGTTCTGGCCTTTCTTTTGTTTCTGTGTTTCCTTGTCGAGTCAGACACGCTGAGCTCACTCTTCCTGTGGCTGCACTGCTATGAGAGCCGTGGTGCAACATTGTCTGTTAGTGACTCCAAACATGTTACCAAGGTAAAATAAAAAAAGCCAGATTCATTTATAACATGGACCGGACCCTCCAGAGCTGAGCTTTGTGTCCTTCTGTATCATAACATCACACCACAGTGTTTTACTGACACATGTGTGTGTGTGTGTGTGTGTGTGTGTGTGTGTGTGTGTGTGTGTGTGTGTGTGTGTGTGTGTGTGTGTGTGTGTGTGTGTGTGTGTGTGTGTGAGTTACTGTGGTTGAAGTGGTGCTCTGTGTCTGTTTCTAACATTCCTATGTTTTAGAACTGTTTTTTTATTTTTTCAGGTTTTAAAACCATTATGATTGTAATTCTACCTCGTTACCAAAATTTACTGATTTAATTTTACATTTTAGTTCAACATAATTAAAGAGGACGAAGCCTCGGTGTGGCTGGCATGAAGATAGACAGCAGTCTGTTGTAAAAAAAATCAAATTATGTACTGGTACAGGAGCATAACCAGTGAAAAAAGTCAGTTTACGGCCCAGTGAAACCTGTAATGTCAAACAATGTGCCCCCCTGGAAATATTTAATATCATCTCCATCACAGACAACAGTGAGGCCCAGAACAACATCATAAACAGCAGAGGAACAGACAACAGTCAGGACCAAGACAGCATCGCAGACAATACAGCAGCAGCTGAACCAGGAGCTCAACCTCAGAACGGAGAATTAAGTGTGTGTAGCGGTCGTGCTAATGAGTAGAATAGTGAACCATGAAGGCAGTCAGAAAGTGACTTGGGTAGAAGTGAGAAGTTGGGTTATAAGGAGATGTAGAGATGGATGTCATCCACGTAGGAGTTGAAGTTAATATTTTATTTACAAAATATGTGTCCCAGGGGCAGTATGTAGATGAAGAACAGGAGGAGTCCTAACACTGAGCCCTGGGGCACACCAAAAGTGATGAGGAATTAACTTGAAATGGGAGATTGAAATAGAACTGAGTTCAGCCAGAGAGATATTACAACGACCAAACGGAGGGCGTATGAAAAATACCTAGGGATGCTAGTCTGTTGCGGTGGGCAGTGTCAGAAATATTCTCAGGGTTGTGATCTAGAAGCATGATAACGGTGAGAAGGCCACGGTAAGCTGCTATGAAAAAGTCATGGGTCATTTTTAATAGAGCTGCTTCTTTGCTGTGGAGGGTCAGAAACCAGGCTGAAATTGTTCATATAGGTTGTTATTACTGAGGTCTGTGTGGAGTTGAGAGGCAACAACCTTTTCAAGAATGTTGGAGATGAAGGGAAGATTTGAAACTGTGCAAAGGTTATTACGGCTGAATGGATCAGCACTGGTTTTTTTGATAATTAGAGTGACAGTGGCTGTTTTGAAGGCTGATGGAACAAGTCCTGGTAAGGGGGAAAATGGCAGTGATGAAGAAAGACAGACTTTTACTAGAACTGTAGGGAGAGGGTCGAGCAGGTAGAGGGCTTGGATTTATGAATCAGTTCCAATAGGTGAGTTAGGAGTGAAGCTTGAGAATAAGTGGGTGATGGGCAAAGAGTGAGGTAGTAAGTTCGTGATGGTAGCAGAAGCTCCTGCAGGGGCAAATTGTTGGTGTATGTTGGAAATTTTTCAAGCAAAGAATTGCAGAAGTCAGCTGGATACAGATAGAAAGGGAGCAAGTCCAGAGGTCTGGTAATGTTGTTGAGCAGAAAAAAGGGATTTGGAATTTCCTTCACTGGGGCAGATTAAACCAGAGTAGTATGTGGATTTTGCTGAAGCAACACAGTCCTTTTATAAGAGACTACAGATATTGTCCTTTTTTTTTTGTATGTTGAGTCCCGTCTATGTAAGGCATTGCAGTTGGTGTCCTTTAGCTTAGAATTTGCAGAGGGTAAAAGTGAAGCATGGGGAAGGGCGGTAGAAGAAAACAAATATGTATTTCAGCAAACAAAAGGTGTTGGAAAGGCTTTTAAGGCCGTTGTTATGGTGAGAAACCAGTTCGTCTGGAGTAGAGATGGCATGGGGTCTGAGATTGTTTATGGCTGATGAAAAATATTATCCTTGATTTTCCTACAAGAAAAAGAATGTGTAAGGGCGGATTTGGTGAGAAACAAACTAATCTTAACAGATCAGCTTATGAGAAGGAAATGGTGCTTTGCAGTTGGTAGTTGTAACACCAGAGCAGCAAGGCAAGTCTAGAATATGATCTTTAGAGTCGGTGGGGAAGTGAATGTATTGTTGACGAGAATCAAAGTCAGTATTTAAGTCACAAAGTATGATCATGTTTGGAGAGAACAGGAAGAGATGTGAAGTAATTAAAAAACACTTTCTTATATTTAAGAGTTTGATAAACACTACATAAAATAGTGGGAGTATATCCAGAGTGTATTCAAATGAGTGGAAAACGGGAGCTTTGTGTGTTGGTTGATACATGCAGTGGTCATGGATGTGAAATTTAGTGACCCTGCAGTATAACCTCTGCTGTATCCTAGATCCATGAGGTATCTTTGTACTTCACGATACGACTTCTACATAGTTTCTGAATTCTTTCTTTTTAATTTTCAGAAAAATAGATTTGTGGATTGAAATGTCAGGAAAAGCCTCTGTTACTTAACATCTGTAACTCATAAGTGCTGCATGCACTGCATACATACCATGTCTGAGTTACTATAAGGAAGCATCTCAGAAGTGCCAGCTGCAGTACTGCAGTAAAATAATTTTTAAAAAGTAATGAAAAAAGAAAAATACAGTATCATCTAGCATTTGTTGATGTGATTGCAAAGCAGTAGAAATAACGATGAAGAAGAAGAAATACCAGCTATAATGCAAGTCAACTAAATCTGCCTCACTCAATGTAAAAAGCTGTTACATTCAAACTGCAGCTTGTAGTTAAATAAAAAACTCAGATAAGCAGAAGTACAGTCTAACTGATGCTGCAACTCATTTAGAGATTCAGATTCTAACTCACAATTTGTAGCCAAACAGTGCAATGTGGTATAAAATATGTTTTCTTATGAGCTTCAGCAGATTATGCAGAAAAATCACCTAAAGTAAAACGGAATGGTAATTTTACATGTGTTTTCAAGTAAAACAATATCTTCAAGACACCAGCTATGGCAAACATGCATATCTTTGTAATTTTATAGATATTGTGCATATAATAAAAATAATAATCATTTCTTTGTGGCTTTAGATGGTTAACTAGCAGACTGACTGTTGACTCCAGTGTTTCAAAAAACCACAAAAGAAAAATAAAAGAATCAACTTCATGTTGTGGATTGGTTTTCTGCCGGTTGCTGGCTCTTCCTGCCTCCCTAATGTCGTTACTGTAGCACCAACCTGCATGTTGAAGACAAGCTACATTCACACTGTTTTTAATAAAGGCCAAATGCGTCTGTGACCTCTCGGGCAAGTTTGTCTGATTAAATTTGAATCTATCCCCAATGTGTTCTGGGTGTGTTTACGCCTTTGCATGATGCTATTATAGTCCAATTACCAAAAGGTATTGATTGTTCTTTTGGTGTGTGTTTTGTTCAACAATAGGTTTTTTTTCAGTTCTCATCATTTGTTTGAAATGTGCTTTTGTTCAGCAGATGAGTCACTAAAACCCCATCAAAGCTGTGAAGCATGAAACTGCTTCACAAAGAGTGCAAATAAACCGTTAACCCCTTTTAACCCCTCACTGTGCTTGTTTAAATTTAACTTGCTTCTATTTGCAGACTTAAACCATCATATACCAGCAATGGAACGTATATAATACTACTTACACTGTTGGTCAATTTATTTATTTACCATGAGATGGGATTATGATTATACAACAAAGTCAAAGTAATAGACACACATAATCTAATAAAACATTCTATTGTCTTTTTCGACACTCCCATTCAAACATTGTCATCGCTCGAGTTAAATCATGAATCAATTTACTTTAATAAAAGTTAAGCGGATTCAGTGTTTTGTACATCTTGAGTCCAATTAATGAAATTAGTTCAGAGGTGTTTAAAAAGTACTTTAATAAAAGACACTTAAGTCATTAAGTTTGCTGTTGATAAGAGGCATCTGTTGATGTGAACCATGTCTTGCAGAAAAGAGATCCCTGAAGATATATACTCACTAGCCTTTTAAAGTGCTCAGTGCGGTACACCAGCTGTTCCCACTGAGATGTCCAGTGCGTGTAGATGTAAAGAGTTGCTTTTGTCAAAAGTTGGGGAATTTTTAGCTTTTCATAGTACATGGGACCGGGACTTGGAGCAAGTCACAGTTTCAAAGCATGCAGCTTATTTATGTGCTGAGCAGCAAGAAATTTGATTGGTTGTTTATTTAGTATGACGAAGACACGTCTGACGCACCCAGGTTGAGCATTGCCACAACACTGCTGTGTGAGCCCGCGGTCAATGAGGTGAAGAACAAACCAGTGGCTGAAAGACATCAGCGCAAGTGGCAGATACACTCCAAAAGGTTTCGTCGGACCACCTTCAGCTGTGATTGGCACACATTCATTGGGGAATTTTTCTGATAAATCTGGTACATCTGGACTCATCAGACAACATAACTTTCTTCCACTGCTTCAGAATCCAATCTTAAAACTCTTTAGCATATTGAAACATATTGAAATCTTTTTCTTGATTAGCCTTACTGAAAAGTTGTTTTCTTAAGGCTTCACAGCATTTTACTCTCAATCCCAATAGTCCCAATAGTGCCAGCTGAAACATAATCATTCATGCAGAAATTATCTAATGAGAGGCTTGTTCCTATTTGCCGAGTTTAATCCAGGTGGTGACTTTTTTTTTTTTATTGAAGAAGCTGTGTATCTTGGCTTCGAGGCACACAACACCACCGTCGCACAGAAAGCACCACCCCCCCCCCGGCGACCAGGTGCTGACGCTGTTCCCGGACAGAGTGAGGAGATCCCTCAGCAGGATCAACGCTCGCAAAGCTCCGGGTCCTGCAGGAGAACTCACAGATGTCTTCACAGACATCTTTAACATGTCACTGAGTCAGGCTGTGGTTCCCAAGTGCTTCAAAGCCACCAACATCCGTCCGGTCCCAAAACGGTCATCTCCCTCCTGCTCCAATGACTACCGTCCAGTTGCACTGACTCCCATCATCATAAAGTGTTTTGAATGGCTAGTCATGCATCATATCAAGGCTGAACGTGGAGAAGACCTAGGAGATTGTTGCTGACTTCAGGAGACAACACACCCAGCATGCTCCTCTGACCATCAACGGTGCCACTGTAGAGAGGGTGAGCAGCACCAATTCCAGGGTGTCCACATCTCAGAGGACCTCTCCTGGACTGGATACACCACATCACTCGCCAAGAAAGCACAGCAGCACCTCTACTTCCTCCGTAAACTGAGAAGAGCCAGAGCCCGGCCTCCATCAGGTACACCTTCTACAGAGGCACCATCTAGAGCATCCTGACCAGCTGCATCACCGTGTGGTAGGGATCCTGCACCGCATCCTGCCTCAAGTCTCTCCAACGTGTCGTGAGAGCAGCCGAGAAGATCGTTGGTGTCTCTCTCCCCTCACTTCAGGACATTTACAGCAGCCGTCTGACTCGCAAAGCCCTCAGCATTGTGGGAGACCCCACCCACCCGTCACACTGCCTCTTCATTCTGCTGCCATCAGGGAGGAGGATGCGGACCCTTCGGGCCAGAACCAGCCGACTGAAGGACAGCTTCATCCACCCGGCCGTCAGGAAGCTGAACACTCTCCCAGCTCATCCACCGTCCCCCCCCCACTCACTCTGACCTCAGTGTCTGCACCAGGTCACTTTAACCTGACCGATAAGCTGAACACCTGCAGCCCTGTCACACACCTTTAAAAACTGTTGTACATTTCACCATCATTATTACAATACAGTTCATCATTATCAATAATGTCTATCATCATTCCGCCATTTCATTGTTTTTACTGTCATTTTATTGCCCTTGGCTCTTAAACCCAATGTCATGTTATAACTTGTTTCTTTTTAAATTTGCACTTTGTGTTTACAATTTATTTATTGTGTAGCACCGAGGGTTTGGGAGTAACGTAATTTCGATTCTCTGTATGTGTCTCACATGTGGTAGAATTGACAATAAACGTGACTCTGACTTGACTTTATAACTGCCATATGCAAGTCATTGAACAGGCATTGTGGTCATGGTTTTAAAACATCGGAGTAAGTTGTTGCTCTCCCAGGAAAAAAAAGGACATTACTGTGTGCCTGAAGTTTCCCAGAGACCTCTTTGGCAATCCACAATGCTGCTAGGAAAATGTTTTGTGAAGTGATGAAACTAATTCTGTCGTATGACCTCAAGAGGGCCATTCACACCAGACATCCTGAGGCAGTTATCCACAGACGAATGGTCAAAATTTCTGCTGAATGTTGGCAGGAGGTTTGACCAGCTATTTCCTCTAAGGGTTCACTTACCTTTACTGCCAGCGCTGTCAGTGTTTTATGGGTTGTGTTGAATAAAGACATTGAGAAGTGTTTGTGAAGCACACAGTGCTTGTCTGTTATTATGATCTAAATGAAGATTAGATCATATTTAGAGGCATATTGTTCCAGAAAAACAATTATATGTAGGGTTCACACACTTTTCTTTCTAGTTAGTAATTGTCTCTTTCCCTTATCATCTTGAATGGTTTGCTGTCTGGGAAATTATTTGCATGAACAGATCCAGAACCCGAGAGCTCAGAGGAAAATGATCTTGAAGAGACTTAGTGGAATACCTAAAGCATATGGTTTACATCACTTTCTGCACTTTATATTGCAACCCTGTGGTGGTGCCGTCTGTCCTCCTCAATCTGAGGTGTGTCAGGATTTCTCATATTCAATGCAACGTTTCTTCTGTGAGTGTTTCTCCAGCTGCTGCTCAACTCCCTGAAACATTGTACCCCATGACGTGACAAGCATGCAGAGTCCAGGGGCTCCTGTCAAACTGCAAACGAGGAAAAGTAAACAGGTGAAATGTGTCAGCAAAGCACGACTGACATGCCATTCTCTGTGACTGATGAAGCCCCATTCAGACCAATCAGGAGTGAGTAAATCCCATCTAGCCTGGCAGGAACAGGTGTCTCCTCTCTTTGTCACACACATTTTAAAAGTTGATCAAACGTGAGATACATCATTGTTACAGAGTTTTTTAAGCTTAAGAGGAATAAGCTGCAGCACCCCTGGTCAGAAGGTCAGTCAACATCCAAATTAATCTGTAACAGCATATTTGGAGTTTCATCTAAATCATTTCTAAGGAAAGGGGAGAAAAGAAGGAGCGAGATTTAATTTCAAGGCTCTGACATCTGGTTCATATTAGACACAAAGCATGCTTGCTGTTCTGCATCAGTACGACTTGTTTGGCATTTCTCTACTGAAGTTAAGATGGACAAGTTATAAAAAAAGTAAATAGCAGAAAATGACACTGGTTGCACTTCAGTCAGCATGTGATTGAAAAACATAAAGAGGAAATTTTGTGAATAATTGAAAAATCAAATATGCTAATGTAACGTAATGATTGCTTTAAGCACTGCAACGGCAAAAAACTCCTTTATCTTTATTCTTAAGCATGAGATCAAGGGAGAAAAAAAATCCCCAAAGCTCCAGAGCAAAAAACCTTCCAGTTCAGTAACCAGAAAAATGTGTGGCTGTTTTCAATTTCTGAGGACAAAACAAACAACTGAAATAAATGACAAATAAATAGTGACACCATATGGCGTTCAGATGGTTTGTGAGGAACATCTAGCTCATAGTCATGTGAAAAAGAAAATGTGCTTCTTTTAATTATATGGCTTTATGTATCATGACGTATTGTAACTAGTCAGGCACCAATAGATGACATATCAAGGCCTTTTTGGTTACAGATAAAAATAAAACACCATAACCAAAACTAAGCACCTCACACTGCTTCTGTAGTGATTAACGGGGGAGTTAGACACCAGATGCTGCGTATCTAATGCGTACCATTACTTTATCATCATCAAGTGTTAGTGTAGAGGTGCTGAAATCCTCTGGTCACATCAGATGAAAAAATCACGTGTTAGGTGAAGAAGTACTTTAACTGGTTGTTCAGAACTTAGCAGTAGAAGTCTCCACATGAGACCAGTGATGTTCAGGAGAGAGCAAAGTTCACGCAGAGTGCATTTATTTGAACGACAATTCGTTTAGTGACAAGCAGATGCAATGAGTCATCCTCGGGAAGGCCGACTAGACTGGGATCAAGCTGCTTCTCATATAGCCCAACCAGTGCCAACAAGCTCCTCCTTATTTCTATCTCATTTTTGGACTCTCACTCTTGTTTTGCACCATTAGATCATATATACTAAATCTACCTAGCTCAGGTCCATTGTCTTCCCCCTTTTTTTTAAAGAAATATTCTGGGAGTGGCATGTACTTTAATCATAGTCTTTATTACATCCTTCTGCACCTGCCTTTTTTATCACACCTTGTTTACAGTAGGATCTGCTGCCCCATGTATGCCCGAACAGGGTTACATGCTTGTGCAGCTCAGTACCACCTGTCAAACCTGATCTGATTACATCCATACATGGCTGGACTGCTTCTTACTTCTCTAATTTTAATCTCCCTGGCTATTTTCTTATTATGATTATCTTTTCCTTCTGAATATTAGCACGCCTATAAAGGCAAAAGTTTTAAAAGTTTACTGGCCTCGATCTATAAGGCCATTTCCAAACCGTGAGCAGTCCACTATTCACAAGTTGAAATCGTCCAAGACAGCTGCCAACTATTCCCACAAGTTGATATCCCAGCAAATGTAACCCAAGGTCAGATTGTGCAATGCTTTTGGAATAAAGACAGAAAAAAAGCTGCAGTCATGTCTCAGACTGTACAAGCCTCAGCTAACACACTGAATGTTAATGTCTATGACTTCATAAATAAAAGAAAATTGAAGCTGTCTGGTGGGTAGCATGGTGGTTTTTTGGTGAGCACTAGGTTGGTTCAGCTTCTGGAAGGAGTCTTCCTGTGTGGAGTTGTATGGAGCTGCAGGTTCTCCGTGTGCTTGCATGGGGTTTTGCCAGGTACCCCGCCTTCCTTCCACAGCCTAAATACATGTACGTGAGATTAAATGTGATTCTAAATTGCCTACAGGAGTGACTGTGAATGTGTGGTTGAATGTTTATATATGGCCCTGTCTGCACTGGCAACCTGTCAAAGGAGTACCAAAGCCTCTCACCTGCAGAGAGCTGGGATAGACTCCAGCAGACCCTGATGACCCTGAATAGGAGAAAATGGCCATAGATAATGCATGAACGGATGAACATGTACGGCGTGTTTGGAATGGCTACCAGGAAGGGTCTCCTCTGTGAGTTACATCAGAACAAACCATGCAACCTCTCAAGCAATGTCCGTTGGACAGACAGACAAGTCCAACGTTGATCTGTTTGCCCTTCACGCGATAAAACCTGCCAGCAAAATCCAAAACACAGCATAATGGTGAAAACTGTCATACTGACTATCAAGCATGATGGTGGGGGGGTTGTGATTTGGGGTGGGGTTCTTTTGTTTGTTTTTGGGTTTTTTTTGCAGCCATAGACACCCTGCATTAACAGCTCCCCTGTTCATTGTAGAAGCAAACATGAGTCTTTATCTTCATCAGCTAAAGTTTGGGTAAATCTGGGTCGTGCAACAGGACAATGATCCTAAACATACACACACAGAGCAGATCTACAAAAGAATGACTGAAAAAGAAAAGAATCAAGGTGCTGGAATGCCACAGAGAGCTCAATATATCAGCCTGATTGAATTGCTGTGGTGGGACCTTACAATGAATGTCAGCAAGCCTTACGACTTCACGATGAATGTTTGCAGCCCTCAATGAATTGAATTGAAGATTGGATCAAAATATTCACTTCAACAATGTGAGAGGCTGAAAAAAACATAGAGAAAATGATGACTCAAAGTTACTGCTGCCAAAAGGTGGTTCTACAAGATATTGTGGGGTCTGCTTAGTTTTTATAGACACTGCTTCAGCAGTTTGGCTGAGAGTCTAATAAATAAAAAAAGGCGCCTCACACTGTGTGTCATATTGTTCATCTGAGGTTGTTTCTTTCCCATCTTCAGAAGATTTGGTAGGATCTAAATAATTAAACGTGTTACTCATGTTAAGTAGTAAGAATTTAAAAAGTATTACTTCCTTTATTGCAAAGAAGTAAGTTTCATGAAATAAGAAAATGCCAAAACCACAAATTACAAATAGCAGTAAATTTGGTAAAAACATTTTTAAAAAGTCCTCCTCCTACACGTAAGCAACCCTGAGAGGCCTTAATTAGTCAGCACGGCTCCTAGAGCTAACCCTCACAGTCCCATCGATCCTGAAACACACACACACACACACACACACACACACACACACACACACACACACTCGTGTTAATGACCTCCGACAGCAGGGACATGGCTGCTGGTAGGCACTAACTGCTTCTGGATCACTACAGCTGTGACATTAATACAGCCTGTGTACTCCATTTGGGTGTGTGTGTGTGTGTGTGTGTGTGTGTGTGTGTGTGTGTGTGTGTGTGTATACATTGGTGTGTGTATATTTACAGTGTGAGCTTGAAACAAAAAAGAATCTCGGCTCAAAGGCGGCATTTCATTTTCCATCCAATTATTCTGCGAGGAGGCAGAGAGCAGCCGCTGCTTTGTTGGAGACGTTTCTGCTGCAGAAACAGAGCTGTTAAGCTCCGAGCTTTGCCTCACCCGCTGCTAATTCAAGAGAAATTTTGATGTCTCTAGTCCTTCTCCAACCCCAATTTGTCTTCTTTTTGTTCTTTGCTGCATGACTGTTAAAATATGCTGATGAAAGGAGCTGGGCTTTTGCAGGAAAACAACAGTAAACCAGTGTTTTTATACCCAGAGGAAACCAGGCTTCTTGTTAGTCTGCTTATCTGCCTGACTTGACACTTTTGCCGGATCAAACGTCTCATCACAAAATGCAACCAAACAAAAGCGCTTACCCATAATCCACTAGTGCAGGTATGCTGTGCGGGGGGCTCTGAAATGAACAGCAACGGTTGTTGTTAATTCTTCAAACAAGCTTCCTTTTAATTAACAGAATTGACTTCAGCAAAACTACAGAAAATGAATTGTGTTTCCACAAAACAAGTGTTTCTGCTTCACTCCTGCAGTATTTGTGTGTTTTTGGCAGATTGCAGGAGAAGCTGCATTCATCAAAGACGAGACACTTTAAAAGCACATAAAAGCTGTTTTTGCATGTGGTAGTTAAACATCTGAATTTTTTTCTTCCTTTTTTATTAATAGGTTTTAAGTTAGACTAGTACAATGCTCAGGCAATAAATAACAAAAGCTTTTTTACCAAAAAAAAAACAAAAAACAAATCACTGTAACTGCTCAGAATACCAAAAATTAAAAGCATAACCCAGCAGGAGACACGAGGAGAAACAGAACTCAGAACGGAGATGAAGCACAAGAATGGAAGACAAAAGGGCGTCTAGAAAAACACACCAACAGACACTCAAAGGCGCCTCCACAGAAGACGGGAACAACAGATACAGGCAAGCAAAAGCTCACGCGCTGTGGATTTCAAAATAAAACTGTAAGTCAAACAAGTTAAACAGAAAAAACAGGAGACGAGAAGCAACAGAAGGATGAGACACAAAATTAGAACTTAACCAGAGAAGCGAAACAATGAAGTTCATAAAAATAAGAATAAAAATCAAGAGGAAGGCACAGTCAAAGCAAAGCCACAGCGATTTTCAAGTGTTGTTGTCGCTGAAAACGTGACTGTTATACATAATACAATATTGATACAGCTTAAAACTGGAAAATGTCTGGACTTTAAGGAAAATGCAATGATGATAGCAGAGCAAAATGAAAAAAGGGCCACGAAAAATGAAATATATATAAAATTATATATATAATATATATAAATAAATATTATATATATATTTATATTAATCTAAAATCTTTTATTTTTCTCCCTTTTCATTCCCTTTTTTAACAAACATACATTTTAGGATTTCTAACACACAGATCTTGGAGGAGGAACTGTTGCTGGGTTAAAAGAGCAACTCCGAACAATTTGGAGTTCAGCATTTTGCTGTGAGAAAGATTATTCACAAGTGGAGAGTATTTAAGACAGTTGGCGAGTTTCCCAGGAGCGGACATCCCAGCAAATGTACTGCAGGCGTAGACTGCAATGTTCAGAAAAATACAATTAAAAAAAAACAAAACAAAAAAAACAAACTCCATTGCAGACTCCACCGGCCTCACTGAGAAAGTTAAGTTTTAAAGTCCATGGCAGCAGAACTAGATAAAGACTGAGGAACTATGCCTCTTCTAAAAGGAAAATGGATGCATAACTGACTTAACAAAAAAAAAACAACAACAACAACAAAGAACAGAGCAATTAAATCCCCCAAAATGTTGAACTGCATGGATCCTGTAATAATGGTTCAAAATCCCTCCATCGTAACATGGAAGGCTGGTAAAGTTATACAGAAAACAACTACTTTGTTTTATTTGTACTAAAGATGGATCTACAAGACGCTGAATAATGGGAGTGTTTAGTATTACTCACATGAGGAAGAACTGGAGCAGGTGTGAAAGAGGAGGGAGGTCCCACCCTCTGGTTCGAGTTGTGCACCGAAGACCCGGACACAGATGAGTTTATGAATGGATGGATGGACTCATTAATATTTATGAAGTAAATAACACCATGCTGAAAAATGCAATATAGTTATTTACTTGTATGTTGTTCTTCATCCAATAATAAAGTGGCTATTTTTTGTGTTCACACACACACAAAAGCATTTAAATTGGGAATACTGACATCTTAATGATTGTGCATCATTATGCATTTCTGGATTTTAAGCATTACAGATGGCACTTCCACCACTTGATGTGTGTGAGACATGTGTATCTATGCATTTAATTTGTGGTTATTTAAATATATATTGTGGTAATTTTGATCACTTCTGTTTTAATCCTGTAACGCAGTTTGTGTTTACGGGATTATAAGAGTACTATACAACGAAAGTTTGATTTGTTGATTGATTGTTGTAATAATTTACACACAAGAGGAGAAAACGGATAAAAAGGTTCCCAGTTTCCCATTTTTGCCCCAGAGCCTGCTGACAGCTTAATCCATCCCTATTTTAAATATGTGCCTATTTTAAAATGTGTAAAAAAAAACCTCTCAGGCATTTCAGAACGAACTGCGTCACTGTCAAAGCCACATACCGTGTTTAAAATGAGCCACATCAGCACAGTTGGGCTTTTCTGACTTACAAAATCTGTCCAGTGTTTCCTGAGGATGTTGGTGCTCTGATGCAATCTGAAATGAGGAGAAAAGCAGCAAAGTGAGATGCTGAGTTTCTAAATCTGGCAGCAGAGAGTGGGAGCGCTGATAACGTGCAGCTACAAAGAGGGGACATCAAACATGGAGAGCAAACACTCACCTGATTGTTGCTGCGTGGCTTCAAGCCCACATTCTGCAGGAGAGGGCAGAATGAGGCAGCGACAAGCCGCTCTCGCCTGTTAACGCTCCCTGAAAACAGCCTGAGCCGCTTCTAATGGCCTCGCCAAAACTTTTCATTTTATAATTGGCAGGCAGCCGCAGTGAGATTGACAAATGAGTGTCCGCCATCAGCAATTCCTCGAGCCAGGGATGCCAGAGATGGAGAGCGGAAATCAAAATAATTAAAATAAATAAGGTGCCAAGTGATGGCACTGCTCCCTCCAACATGGCAGATGAGAGCTGCCAGCGAGGAAGAGAAGCAGAGCCGCTTCGAGTGTCAGTCTTCACCTTCTTTTCGAGACCTCTCACCACTAAACCGTTATTAGTGACACAAATCTGCCAGCTCGTCCGTTCCCAGTGTGTGTTTGCACAAAGCTGTGTGTGTGTCTGTTGGCAGAGGCCCGACTCTCAGAGCGAAACAATGCTCTGATAATTAGAAGTTTGCACTTCAGGAGGAGTTTATCCTCACTTACCACGTGCCCCTTCTCTGAGCTTGTTACCAAAAAACCAGATCTGATCAGCAAAATGACGCAGCTGCAATTAAACCTCTGCACACATACGTTCATGTCAGGTTGGCTGCATGTGGACTGCATTTAAACACAAAACTGCTGCATAATGACAAAATTGTTTCGTGATGAGTGCATACTAAAAGAATAACCTAGTACTGTGGATTTACTTAAAAATCGCTGCCGTGATTTATTTGGAGTCGGCCCCACTCGTTTTCTGCAACGAGAGCACCGTTTACTCTTCATAGTGTGACTTTTATAGACCACGGAGGCCACGTTTAGAAATGACGAAGAGTGATTTATAAAGGTTTCATTGTGCTTTCTTAAACTGGGAGCTGTTGTAGAACCATTCAATCTAAATAACTGATCTTGGTGTGTTCAGGGTTGAGTGTAAAAGTATGTTATTATAGTCCAGTGCTGAGGACAATTCAGTCTGGGGAGGTTTTTTTTTTAAACTCCAGCTCCCTATGTCAGAATGCCCTTTTGTAGTTATATTCTCCAAGTTTACAAGAGCCAGAGCTTTTACAAGCGCACGTTTAGATGGGGGGTGCATTAGGGTTGGGGGGCATGCGGGTGGGACCGCCTTATTGCTGTCCCTGTCTCCGGGTCCTGCCCCAGGCCGCTGGTTGGCAGTCTTGCATCCATCCATCCTTCTATTATCCTCCTCTTTTTGGGGAGGTGGGGGTCCTGCGTCCACGTTTCCCTTTTAGGTGGGGTACAGCCGTTACTATGGTTTCCGAAGGCAATCCGGGACATTCATCCCACACGCAGAAATTATACAAGTAAACAGGCAGCTAAACAGGCAATGCTCCTCTTCTGCTTGTTTGTATCTGTGTGTCCTACGTTGAAGTGTCTGTTGTTGTATTCTAACACAACATTTACACACTCACATACAGTACAACACCACGTTGTCACCAAGCTGCAGCCGTCACTGTCTTGTCTTCTCGTTCCTGCTCTTTCGTGTCCCACTGATTTTACTCCTGTTTTGACAGAATCTGTTTTTTTTATATGGCAGCATGTCAAGAGGGTTCATGAAGGAAACACACTCTCACACACATGCACAAAATGGTCTTAACCATATTAACCATAACACACATATATATATATATATCAATTACTGAAGAATTTTGAGATGTTGAGGGCCATCCATCCATCCATCCGTCCATCCGTCCATCCATCCATCCATCCATTTATCCATCCATCCATTTATCCATCCATCCATCCATCCATCCATCCATCCATCCGTCCATCCATCCATCCATCCATCCATCCATCCATCCATCCATCCATCCATCCATCCGTCCATCCGTCCATCCGTCCATCCGTCCATCCGTCCATCCATCCATCCGTCCACCCGTCCATCCGTCCGTCCATCCATCCGTCCCTCGATCCGTCCATCCGTCCATCCATCCATCCATCCATCCATCCATCCGTCCATCCGTCCACCCGTCCATCCGTCCGTCCATCCGTCCGTCCGTCCATCCGTCCGTCCATCCATCCGTCCGTCCATCCATCCATCCATCCGTTCATCCGTCCTTGTATTATCTTCGTCTTATCCCGGTTCGGTCGTGGGGGCAGCATCCTAAGCAGGAAAGCCCAGACTCTACATCCGCTTCGCCCAGTTCATCTGTTGGGATCTCAAGGCGTTCCAAGGCCAGCTGAGAAACATAATCCTTTCAGCATGTCCTGGGTCTTCCCCAGTGTCTCCTCCCTGTGAAAAGCTGTTTTCTTTTGAGAAAGAAATTTTAGATTTATTTTGCTGAGGAAATAATTGTAATAAGGGTTAACCTGCTTTCTTTTTATAATTCTAATTATGAATGTTGGTATATATATGGCATCTCTGTCCTTTTGATGGTTGTCTGTAACACTTTTAACCTAGAAGTGGCAGAGTGAATTATTTAAGAATGTAGTTAAAAAAAAATGACCCCAAGGTTGGTCTTGAAGGCCAATTCTATATTTCCAAACTGCAAATGTAAACACAAGGCTTTTACCTTGGTGAAGGAAAACAGAAAAGGTTAATAAATTAGGAGGGCAATATAAGGTCGAGTCGCAGCGGGTTTTGTTGTTTTTGTTTTTTTTTTTCTAAAGACAGAACTCAGGGACTGAGCACATAAAGTTCTTAACTTTTAAAATGTCACCTTTCTCAGGTCTAACATTAATTCAGTTTCTTTTCATTTGTTTTGTTGGTTGCTCCCAGTTGTTCATTACATCTTTGGTTTTTATGCACACACTACAGCGTTTTGTCGTTTGTGTGGGGCCAATCTTGGCCACCAACACAGCCTGCAGCGTCTCTGCTGTTTCCACAGACAGCGAAGCCATAATCACCCTCTCACCTGACTCCTATTTATCAAAATGTAAGTATAAACGGTGTGTTAAATGTGTATACGTATATCCCATAGGTGTATGGAGTTTGACCCACTGCTGGCACACACTCACACACACACACACACACACACACACACACACACACACACACACACACACACACTGCCATTGTCTTGTTTGTATTCCTGCTCCATCTCTCATCTCCAGACTCTTTTTTCATTTTGCTCTGCTCTCATTTTCTGCCCGTTGGTGTGCTGTTATCTAATGGAGCTCCGCTGTGATGTGTTATGCTACGTGAGATGGCAGCAGAGCAGACAGGTGAAAGCCACTTTGTCATCACTAGAAACCACCTGCGAGCTTCCAACATGCTCATTAGCCCCTTTTTTTTTTTTTAGCTTCTCTTCTGATCAGTCGTCTCGCTGTTTTTCAGTCTCTGACCCCCTGGCTGGCACTGAGCTTTGTTCTGAAATGTCAAACCGCCATTCGGTTGCTGACAAATGTTGACGCTGATTACAGAGTAAGAGCTTGGACAAACAACTCAGGAAGAGATGAGCAGGAGATTCATGCAAGTCGAATAAAAGAAGTCCCAGCGGATTGTAAACCTGTCTCGCTGTGCCTTTTATCGACCCAAAAGTTGCCAGATATAAGTCGAACTCCTACATTTCAGGTCTTTATCAGGTCTTTCAGGAGTGTATCAAAATGAGTTGTAATTCTCCTTTTTCAACCTCTTTATTACATTCATACCAGTCTCCTGCCATATTGTAGGGCATTAAAGTAGCAGGTAGGGAGGCAAAGCCCCCCTCAGGTAAATGCTGACTTCAACTTATCTCAAAGTAACTATGTTATGAACCAAGAGTGTGATTGAGCTCCCTGGTGTGTCCACAACAAACACAATGATAAAAGTCTTAACAAGTTAGATATATTTATGTTTTACTGTCACTTCCAACCACTTTCAACACTAGAGGGAAGCCATAATGTTTCATTAGACCTCCTTTTGCGAAGAATCTATCAGATAATCTAATTAACCCATGAAGACCCATGTTGACACCGGTGTCACGCCGCCTTTAAATATCGTGGAAGGTTCACATATAGTCCACTCCATCTGTGTTATGCACCCCATATTTTTTCTTCAAGTATAAAAACCAATGTGTCTGGGCTCTTAGTGGTTAAACATCTACCAACTCTGTCAACATCTTTTATGCAACAGCTAAACATTTTGGAAACTTTACTGCAGCTGAGCCCAGTGAAGAATCTATGCCAAATGTTTAAATGTTTTGTCTCATTCCAGGTTGAGATGTCGCCTCTCCTCTCTGACACATTCTAAGAGTTGGTGGAGCACAGAATCAAGACTGGATGTCATTTAGTATTGTTGTGCAATGAAACATTTGCAAGTAAAAGGCCAGTTGGAATGTTTTATCACGACACATGCTCTTCTAAACAAGTTTAAATGTTGCATATTCAGCTGCTTCCATCCACTGCTAATATGTTGGTGCAGACTGTTAGTCGTCCAGGTCATGGTAACTGTCAAATGTTTCTTTTGTTGCTGAAGAAGTTTGCAAATAACAGTTAAAGTCAAATCACTGACCCTCGTTCCACTTCTGTGGGATGTTATGAGTCTTTTGTCCACTTAACCTTGTTTCCATCGATGTTGGAATCATTGTGAAACTGTCAGGTACGGAGATATGAGGGTGCAATGTACATGCTAGATAGGTGACCTTTGAGTCCTCCTCCTGTTAATGTTCTGTTTTCCTGTTTGACATAGATGTTTTTTTTCTCTGTCATCCCACCCTGCTTGAAATCTGCTGTTGGGAATGTATTTTAGGCTTTGCATGAGGTACAGAGAACTAAAACATAGAATAGAAAAAGCTAAACATCAATTGGAATTTGTGACCTTGCTCACATTTCTATGAGGCAAAATGAGTTCAAGGCCAAATCCTCGATGTTTGAGGAGCGAAAGAAGATGAAGAGAGCCGAGTGATTGGGACCAATCAAAGGTCCAACAAAGAGAGGGCTAAGTCTAAACCACGGTTCCTCTCCGTCGGTTTAGCCAATTATTTTTTAATCATATATCTACATACTTGGATTTTTGTCAGTAGAAAAGCTCTATGCTTCTTCACATTTGATCTTTTCTGGGTTGTCATGTGAAAAGAAAGGTCAGTGTATAAGCTTGCTTTGAATCTCCAATAAGAAAAACTTTAACTGAGATTGTTTTCTTTTACAGGAGAACATTGCCACTATCACCATGGTTCTGAAGATATCACGCCAGGGGCGTTCCTAGACATAGAGCTCTACCGGGGCACTGGCCCCCCACTACTCAGACCCCAATTTTTGTCATAAAGACCGGCTATGTTTGTGAAATGGACAACGTTATATTCCATCTACTTCCATTTGCTAAACCTGTACTGCTGAAGAT